>CAIGQV010016547.1:21425245-21437620 GCA_903798115.1 Danio jaintianensis
ATATAATATAATATAATATAATATAATATAATATAATATAATATAATTTAATATAATATAGGGTGACACAGTGGCTTAGTGGTTAGCACCATTGCCTCACAGCAAGAAGGTTCTCACACTAGTTCGAGTCCCAGCTGGGCCAGTTTGCATGTTCTCTCCATGTTTGCGTGGGTTTCCTCCAGGTTCTCCGGTTTCCCCCACAGTTCAAAGACATGCGGTATAGCTGAATTGAATAAACTAAATTGGCCGTAGTGTATGTGTGTGAATGAGTGTGTATGGATGTTTCCCAGTACTGGGTTGCAGCTGGAAGGGCATCCGCTTTGTAAAGCATATGCTGGATAAGTTGGCGGTTCATTCCGCTGTGGTGACCCCTAATGAATGAAGGCACTAAGCCGAAGGAAAATGAATGAATGAATGAATGAATGAATAAGTAATATAATATAATATAATACATTCAGAAACTATTCAATACATCTATTTCTAATTTATCCTTTGTGTTTCTCTTTGCATAATTATGTGGACCTATTTGGTTATCGCAGGTGTAGTCCTTATACATTGTTATACATTTATATGTCCTTATACAAATTATACATTGTATATATGTTATCTGCGGGAAATGCAAAAGATTTGAGAATAGAATAAAATATTTTATTTTACTATTTTCTGTGAATAAAAGTACAAAAAACACAAAATAAATTATAGAAACGATTTATTCATAGTAATGAGTCATTTATCTTTGTTCATTATTATTTATCTCTTCATAATTTTGTGGACTTATGTTTTATTCCTGTGCAGGTTTAGTCTTCTAGCTCATTCATCTTCTTATTGTCTCTACTAGTGACTCAGCACAAATATATTCACTTTCCGAAGAGGCATATGGGTTTGATATCAATGTTTGTGCTTCTGGCCTCTTGATTCTTTCAGGCCCAGAATTCTGGGTGGTATTTAATTATCTATTCAGTACCAACAAGTGTATTGAGTTTTACTGAATGACAACTAAAAACATGTTTTTTGTTGTTGCTGTTTTTTGCATAAAATGTTTGCTGAGAAATTCACTAGGTATGTCTCAAATCACTATGAATATCTTCATTTATTATATATAAAAAAGCATTTAGAAATTGTTACAAGGTAACATGCCTTTAAAATGTAGCAAAGCTGTTGAAAAGTGTTCTGTCTATTTAAAATATTAATGGACAGGTAAAAAATATCTCTTTACCAAAAAATCCCCCACACCATATCTTCGAACAATTCTCCCCCACCTCACCTTTCAAAGCAAGTACATACACACCTCAAAAGACAAAAACAGACAAATGTAGCTCAAATAACATAAAAGAAGTGATGAACTGCCATTCTGCTTCCCGTGGGATTCCTGTGGGACCTGTGGAAACCACCATGTGGACATTAGAAAAAAAGAGAAACCTTTAAGTGGAAACACATCTCTTAAAGAGACAGTTAACCCAAAAATGAAAATATGTTTTTAATTTACTCAGCCTTTGGCAGTCCGAGATGTAGTTTTCTTTATTCATTAGTAGAACATTAAACAAGATTTGTAGCTCAAATTGTGGTCCTTGGTGATTCATAAAATGCAAGTCAACATCTACTAGCACTTTGAGAGTCAAAAAAACAACAACAACAACAACATATATAGAGGAAGATTAATCATTATATATTCTTTTACTCTCAAAGTAACGGTTATCATTGACTTTCATTTGATGAATCACAGAGCACCACAATTACTGCTAAAAAATATTCTATATATATTAATATATATTGCTTTAAAATTCTACTGGAGAAAAGGTTGGGTAAATGGGCTCTATGCACAGCAAGTGTTTTCCAGCCACTGATAAACTTCTGGTGAAATGTTAATGTGATTCTTTTCAATTTCATAAAGTTCATTCATTCATTCATTTTCTTTTCGGCTTAGTCCCTTTATTAATCTGGGGTCGCCACAGCGGAATGAACCGCCAACTTATCCAGCATATGTTTTACGTAGCGGATGCCCTTCCAGCTGCAACCCATCACTGGGAAACACACTCATTCACACACATACACTACGGACAATTTAGCCTACCCAATTCACCTATACCACATGTTTTTGGACTGTGGGGGAAACCGGAGCACCCGGAGGAAACCCACGCGAACACGGGGAGAACATGCAAACTCCACACAGAAACGGCAACTGACCCAGCTGAGGCTCGAACCAGCGACCTTCTTGCTGTGAGGCGAACGTGCTACCCACTGCGCCACCGTGACGCCCAATTTCATAAAGTTGCTTTTCGATAATAGCATCGATAATGTAATTTAATTAAATATAGTCTGTTAAATAGTTCAAAATGAGAGGAAAGGCTGTTTAAATGCAATCGCCATCATAGCAGCAGGCGAGTACAGAAACTCCATTGAAAATACTGTGGTAAAACTAATTTCCATAAGACATGATGCGGAACAATGTAATTTAATGCAGTGCTTGTTCAGTGTGAGACCCACTTTATATCATATCTCAATCAGGCAGTGAAGATCATTGATTTAAAAAAAACCAGATCTTAAACGCTACGATTTTATAATGGCATGACAGTTCGCCAGAAGCACTTGAGCTGACTTACTGAAAATTAAAAGTCCCTGTGCGTATACCCTATTGACAGCAAATCCTTTGGGGTGAACTGTGTCAAAAATCAAAATCAAAAGTAAATCTGCTTAGCCTTTAGCCTTTGTAACCCAATAGTGTTGGGTAAGTTACTTAAAAAAAATTATTATTAATTGCTAATTACAAAATTGAAATTCTATTTAAATTAATTTTCTAATTACTTTGTCTGAAATGCAATTTAATTACTCAATAAGCAATTTAATTACTTGACTCAATACTCCTTAAAAAATACCTATGAATTAAAATCTCAAAGCATAGACAATAGAAATGAAACTCTTATAAATATTTACATTTGAGTCAAACAGGCCTTTTAGCTTTATTATTATTTTTTTAATTAGATTACTTTATACTAAGTGGCTTTAACTACTATGTATATTTGCATCAGAAAATAAATACAATGTAGTTACTGTGTTCATAATATATTGCAGAACAAACAATTTCAGTGTAAGTACATATTAGTTAAGGCCACTTAATATAAAGTGAGACCAAAAAATGAATACATAAGAAATGTTAAAAGAAAATGACACAATATTTCATACATATACCATACATACATTTCTTAGGTCATTGTCTCTTGAGCATGTTCAATTGTTGGACAAATGAAACCTTTAATTAAAAAATCTAATTACTATGCAAAATATCTTTATAGCATATATTTTCCTGAACTCATTTCTGACTCAAATCATTGTTTATTAAGCATGTTTGACTGTCTTTAATCGACTCAAAAAGATTTCGATAACAAAAAATGCTCTGCTTTTCTGAATTGATTTATATAGAACTGTTGAATTTACTATACATTAATTGTACAATATTATTACATAAGCCAAGTATATTATAAGTTTAAAATGACTAATCCCTTACTTTACATATGCAGTGAAAAATGTCATTTAATTACAGTAACTAGTTACACTGGGTTATTTTTTAATTGTTCTTCATTTAAATTACACATTTTAACCCAATGTTTTTGTCTATATTAGACCCATGTTGGGTTACAAAAACGCAGCATATTTTTTAGAGTTTATGGAAGATAATACATTTCATCACTCCTTTGTAAGTCGCTTTGGATAAAAGCCTCTGCTAAATGAATAAATGTAAATGTAAGTTTAAGGGATTAAATACCTTAAAATGAATGGCTCACTGGTTGCTGTCAAGACTGATGGTAGTAAAGAAATCTACTTTAGTGAAAATATATATTATGATATGTATATGATAAAGATCATTTAAAGTGCTGAAGACTTAAGAATAATAGTTTATCCATATTGTATGTTAATTTTAATACTATAAGAACTCTCAGTTATAAAAAAAAAATCAAGTTTTCAATTTCCCCTATGACACAGGATTTATATTTGGAGTAGTGACTGGTGTGCCACTGACATCATAAATATATGGTTAATATGAAAAACAGTTTATATAACAAGGGGGGAGTTTGGTGTGGCGGCTAGCTAAGTAATAACTTTACTGAATTTGTCATATAGCACTACTAATTATGGAAAAATGCAGGGAAGAGTGTTTTTAAAAGTTCATCACAGACAGCAGAAACACTCAGCAAATATGCCTCAAGTGCAGTCCAAGTTTAGGGAAACACATAGTTTCTTCCATTTACAACTTTTTAGGAGTGGCATGCATATTTCATATCTGGAAGGCTTTCAGAAACGACCGCTCATTGTTCCCGTCAGAGAAATATGTTTTCAACAACTGTAAGCAGACACATGTGTGCGTTTTATCCATTACAAGCGCATGTTGCTTTTGCTGAGTACATTACAACACCCCCCCAAAAAAAGATTTTTTTGCTGCTTGTTCAAAATACATGTTTAAAATGAGCTGAAACAACACAATTCTTGATTTTGATAAGTTATTTGTATTTTGTTTCATCCAATTAAATGTGTAATAACAAGATAATAATAAGCGAAATTAATTAATTTGTGTTGGAGCTATATAAATGTATATAAAATTGTTGGCATAGGAGTGCATGTGAAGTTTCAAGAAACTTATTTACAAAAAACATACATTTTGGTTTTTTGAGTATTGGGAGCTTTATTAACAATAATGTTTGACAATAATGTAACAAGATGCAGCACAGTGGCTTACCAAGTGGTTGCCACAGATGGCTCAAAGAATGATCCTCCAGTTTTCCCAACAGCCCAAATGCAATATAAGTGAACTGGATAAACTAAATTGACCACGTTGTGTGGGTGTTTCCCAGCACTGAGGGTTGTGCTCCCACTGTTTAGTTGTGACTGGAAAGGCATCAGCCTCTAAAACATTTGCAAAAACAGAGTAAAACAGAGTAATTGGTGGTTCATTCTGCTGTGGCGATCCCTGATAAAGCAGGGAATAAGCTGAAGTAAAGTGGGTGAGTGAATAATGCAACGGTTTAATGTTTGTTGGTCCACTCAATGAGCAATAACTGTGCTAATGACAGTTCTGAGATCAGTCTCTTTTTGCTTGCACAGTCCATATTACCAGGCGCATCCATAGAGGCGACCTAGGCTGCCGCTTCGACAACCTTTCTCATTCTGAAAACATAGCCATATATAGCCATATATAGATTTCTGGAGATCGTGAATTATGTCGTCAGAGCTACGTATGGCTGCATTTCAATTTTAAAACAAACGCTATGGGGCGGTATGACGCCATTCCTTATCTCGCTTACCAGCTGACCACTTACCTCCGTATGGACGGCTTTTCCGCTGTTACCAGTTTGTCGGTTAAGAACGGTTCCAGAAAGAAGGTAAGACAAAAACAAAGGCAAAAAAATTAAATAAACAAGTAAATAACAGGGTGAGAATGTGGTAAAATCTGAAAACGTGGTAAAAATCAGGCGAGGGCTTTTCTTTTTCTGGATTGCTTTTTAAAACACTGTGGTTGGGTTTAGGGAAGTGGGTGGGTCAATCTGTGCTTTTTTAAAACTCTATTGGTTGGGTTTAGGGAAGGGGCAGGGTGGGTCAGTCGATAGGTCAGTCAGTCAGTCATTCAGTCAGTAGACAGTCAGTCGACAGTGGCCTCTGGTGGATTCACGAAAACAAAAACTGCAAAAAAACGTGACGTATTTTGCTTTCTCCAGAAATGTACTGTATATAAGGGTGCGTAATCAGAATGAGCCTGGGTTGAGTTTCTTTGTTCTTCTGTTGAACACAAATTAAGATGTTTTGAAGAATGTTGGGGGAAAAAAACAGTCATTGACTTCCATATTATTTGTTCCTACTATAGGAACTATACTATACTCAACAAGACTAAACTGTGATAAATTCATAATATTCAAATTAAACTGATTTGATCTCACTGGTTTGAAAGGAATTTGCTCTTGAATTCAAGCTGAAAAGTTGAAGTTTACGTCGCACCATTCGTTCACAAACATGTGTCATAATTATGTTAAGCTACAGCAACAACTATTTATTTATTTATTTGTTTATACATTCATTCATTCATTTTCTTTTCGGCTTAATCCCTTTATTAATCTGGGGTCACTACAACGGAATGAACCGCCAACTTATACAGCATATGTTTTACGCAGCGGATGCCCTTCCAGCTGCAACCCATCACTGGGAAACGCCCATACACTCCCATTCACACACATACACTCTACACACATACACACTACGGACAATTTAGTTTACCCAATTCACCTATAGAGCATTTCTTTGGACCTGTGGGGGAAACCGGAGCACCCAGAGGAAACCCACGCGAACACGGGGAGAACATGCAAACAACTGACCCAGCCGAGGCTTGAACCAGCGACCTTCTTGCTGTGAGGCGACAGTGCTACCCATTGTTTATTTAAATTATTTGTTTGTAATTTAGTTTTTTTTTTTAATTTAATTACATTTTTTATTTTATTTAATTTTATTTTATAATGAGTATCTCTGTGATGTTTTGTGCTGTTTTGTTTTGTCTGGCAGGCATCATTTTTAAAATGAAGATTCTTGAAAGCATTATTCCTTGTACAGGAGCACTCCATAGAAACACTGCCACACAGAGACATCTCATCACCCGAAGTCTGCCGTTACTTTTAGACAAAATGATTCTCATGTTATGCGAGTGAAGCGTCTTATGGGTCAATGAAGTTGTGAATGAAATAAATGAATAACTGCTTCAGATTTACTGACTTAAAAAGCTTTGCATCATGCAGTCAAGATTGAAGGTAAACATCCATTAACACACAGATTTGAAAATCACATGATCTCAGCTGGTTCTAAATGAATGGAGCCGCAAAATAACTGAATGATTTATCCTGATGGGCTGATGGGTTCCATGCAGTTATTATAGCTAAAACTAATACCATAAAACCAAGCCTAACTAAAAGAAAAAGAACAGTTGAAGCTTATTCATTCATTCATTCATTTTCTTTTACGGCTTATTTCATCCCTAGGGTCCCTTTATTCATCAGGGGTCGCCACAGTGGAATGAACCGCCAACTTATCCAGCATATGTTTTACGCAGCGGATGCCCTTCCAGCTGCAACCCGTCACTGGGAACATCCATACACACTCATTCACACATACACTACTACCCAATTCACCTATACCACATATCTTTGGACTTGTGGGGGAAACCGGAGCACCCGGGGGAAACCCACGCGAACACGGGGAGAACATGCAAACTCCACACAGAAACGCCAACTGACCCAGCCGAGGCTCGAACCAGCGACCTTCTTGCTGTGATGCGAACGTGCTACCCACTGCGCCACCGTGCAGCCCCCGTATTTATTATTTTATTTAATTAATTTTTTAGTTTAGTTTAGTTTAGTTTAGTTTAGTTTAGTTTAGTTTAGTTTAGTTTAGTTTAGTTTAGTTTAGTCCCTTTGGTGTATTGTAGTCTTTGGTTTAGTTTAGTCATTCAGCTCCAGTGCTGCAGGAGGCGCTGCCGCTCTTTTCATCAAACTCTTCCACTGCAGCAGAAGCACAAACAGCACTCGGCAAATCATGTAGCTGCGCCTTTCAACAACTGAGGTATTTTATTAATACAACATTCATGTTTTTTTCTCTTACTATACCAGTATGTAAGCGATATGCTACTGTTAAAGCAAACATTTTCAAAATGAGCATTTCAGCCAGTATTTGATGTTTTTACAAAACGTTACAAGACATTACCTGCCAAAACGCTTAGACTAGCATGTAAACAAATACAAAACATTAAAATAGGACCTCTTACAGGTAATAGAAAAAGCAATAAATCTCTTTTTGTCTTCCCTATGCACAGCATGGGAAATAAATACATATTTATTTCAGTATCAAATTCTGTCAGCTAACATTAGTCCATATCACCATGTAAAGTTGATCTAAATGCAGGTTTTGTATGGTATGATCATATTCATTTTAAATTACAGATTAAAATGTACTTTTATATAATTCAAGTCTAATGGTGTTTATCTGTCTTACAGTTAAATTAAGTTGTTCAACTTGTGGAAACTGTGTCACAATGAATCGACCAAAGCCAACAAGCATCAGGCGCCCTAGTAACACCAAGCCATCAGGTAAGACTTACTCTGACACGATTGGGGTAAAAGTTGGTTTTGTATTCGCACATTCAGACTTTCTCCTAAATAATATAATATAATGAAAAGTATTCTTTGCAAATTCTAAATATGGAAATCATATTAGCAGCCAATGACTATCAAAGTACAACGTTGTTTACAGCCAATTAAGTAGTGCTAATGTTGTTTTTAAGTCAAACTCACATGCTAATTCAGACCGACTATTCAAAGTAGGGTTGTAAACAATATAGTGAGGATGTTCAAGTTGTCACTTTGTTAAAAAATGAACGAATGTGCAAATATAAAACAAACTTTACCTCAATTCGGATAAGTTGGTACTCTTATCTCTTCTCTATGGTATTTAATAGTTTTTTCACTTGATGAGCAATGATTCTTTATTTCAATGAATCTTCTCCATTTGCAGTGTTTTTTTTAATGTATGAAAATTTTTAATTTTTTTTTTTTATTCTGTGCCGCACTTTTGTCGACTGCGGTTGTTTTAAATATGCTATACAAATAAACTTTGAATTATATTGTATTGTATATCCTGTTCACCCTGTGGTGTCCTTCAGGTCACCCTCCTCCTGGAGACTTCATTGCTCTTGGGTCGAAGAGTCAGAGCAGTGAACCGAAAGCAAACCCAGCTCTGCTGAAGCCGGCGTCCACTGGTTTACCACCAGACCGCAAGAGAGAGGCAACTTCGTCTCTCCCCTCTTCCTCCGGCCTGTCCAATCTGTCCAAACGGCCCAAACACCCCAATACTCCACCCAGCGCCCTCTCTCGCCTCGCTGAGGTGGCTGCTGTGGACAAAAGGTCCATTTCTCCCTCCATCAAAGAGCCATCTGTGATTCCTATCGAAGGTAACATTAACAAACCTTTTTTATTTTATTGTGAAATATTGTTTATTTAATGTTTATTTTGATCATAATTGCAGTGGAATTCATAGGTATTGGAGCTATCTTTGATATCCCAGCATAAAAAAAAATCTCTTTGATAAGACTAAATATGTTACAATATCAGGTGCCTTTAAATGTTTTCCAGTTAAAAAAACATAGTTTCTTTTATATATTAGTTTTGCAAAGATCTTTTTAAAATACAAAAATCATTAAAAAGAGAAAACATTGTTGCCTATTTAAATAAAAAATAAACACGTAGTAGAACAAGAGCTTATTTTACTGTAATGTCAGCTATATGAAAAATAAGTGAATTTAATTGCATTCAAAGTTTGCATGAAATTGTAATTTCAAAAAATGTCCAAATGCGTGTTAAAGGTATTATGGTAAGCACTTCATCTGTGTATATGCTTCTGTCAAAAGCAGGTCAGAATCTGCTGCCTTTTTTCCTATTTCTGTGCAGAATTTTATAAAGAATCTGTGGATTTGTGCGGAATGATTTTGAGAGTATAACAACTTAAACTTAAAAAGAGGTTCTCTAATATGATACATGCACTAAAGGACTTTAAAATATATTACTTCACAGTTCATATTGTACATAAGTCATCTAAACATTTGCATATTATTCAATAATATTACTGAAATTAATATAAAAATTTAATAAATAAATATCTGCAGGCGGAGATTCTGTGTGGGGCTATAGTAGACCTTTTTGTGAAAACAAGACTTCTTTAGCCAGTCATTTAGTCCGATTGTTAACTATTATCAACTTAAGCAGACACAAAGTACTTGATTACAAATTTAACTACAGTGTTATTACTGTAACTTTATATCACACACATGTTTAATTAAATATATTCTAAATATAGTTAGTAAACAAAACATTCCTATTTTTTTGCACAATTTTAATGTGGTCAGGAGCAGGTAATAATAATAATAATAATAATAATTATTATTATTATTATTATCTGTTTTGTAGGACAACTATTTCCAAAATACAAACAATTGCACAAATTGTGCAAAATACAATTTTTGAGGCAAGCGGCAGCTGCCATCACTTACTCATTCTCCGCTTGCTCCGAACCTGTTTAGTTTCTTTTTTCTGCTGAAAACAAAGGAAGAAATACTGAAAAAGGATGGAAAAAAACAGCCAGTGGCATCCACAGTATTTATTTTGTTTTCTTTGCATGTCAATGGCTGCTTTTTTACAGCGTTCTTTCAGAAAAAGGAAATTCACAAAAGGGATAAGAACTATTCCTTTAACTAATCTAAAATAGCTATCAGAACAGCATACGCACACACACGCACACACACGCACACACACACACACACACACACACACAAAATCATTCTGCTTGTTTTTCATAAATTTCTGCATCATATAAATTGTCTGTTTTCCAGTGTCGCCTGCTGTTCTTCTGGATGAGATTGAGGCAGCGGAGGCAGAGGGTAATGATGACCGCATTGAGGGTGTGCTCTGCGGCGCCGTCAAGCAGCTGAAGATGAACCGAGCAAAACCTGACATGACGCTCTACCTCAGCCTCATGTTTTTGGCCAAAATCAAGCCCAATGTCTTCGCCACGGAGGGTGTGATAGAGGTAAATTGAGTCTCCTGTGCTGTTCTACTGGTATTTGCTGTTTCTGAAAGTGACGCAGCTTTAATGTGTTGCTCTTCTTAATTCAGGCTCTCTGCAGTTTGCTCCGCCGTGATGCTTCCATTAACTTTAAGGCCAAAGGGAATAACCTGGTTTCTGTGCTCGCATGTAACCTGCTGATGGCCGCCTATGAGGAGGATGAAAACTGGCCTGAGATATTTGTTAAAGTAAGTGCTCATCTAATTTTTCAGGGCGCTGTTCTTAAGGGGTGTAACGGATCACGGTTGATCCGTGATCCGTACGGATTACAACCCACAGTTCGGATCGCACATGACCCGTGGATTAATAACTTTTTTGAACTTGTAGGTTAATCCAACATTTATAACAATTGCAGAGAGATCGCCTACCGCGTCATTCAAATCACGTGTAGGCTATGAAAGCATTTTGGCTTCTATGTAAAATATAATGATAATGGAAAAAGTTGTGGTAGGACCTACCTAAATGCTTTCTTAGTTTATTAATTAAAGGTGTTTTCTGTCACTGTTTGTTTAGCCTGCATTAATGCATTCAGTGAAAGCTGCACGATTAAACATTAAAATATCGTGATCTCAATTTAAACCCACGCAACATGAATGATAAATGATAATGATTTGCATATGTTTATTAATCCTTCGAAGCGCTGCATTCAAATCTGCATTTGATCGAGAGATATTCTTTCTTGATATTTATTTGTATTAAAATTACAGGTTCTAAGATCTGTTTGTTAAAACCAATGGTTTTTGGGTATAACACTTTTTTTTGTTTTGTTTTTACTAATAATTAAAAAAAATTATTGAAATGTTTTGTAAGAGTCAATAAATGGTCAATACATGGGAGAATTATTTGTGAAGGAATAGTGATATCTTTAGAGATGCACCGACTGTAGCCGGTCTCTGGCCGGTCGATTGGTGTGTCTCTAATTATTTTTTATTATTTTATGAGTCATGAACACATTATGCACGTTTTGTCTGAGTCGTGCATTAATCTAAATGTTTATAGCTAATATATAGGTGGCTTGATCGAGCGAGGAGATGCATACTGCTTCTTAAATCTCACAATAATGCTTTTATGATGCAAAATTTATTTAAATAGTGATGCCTTAATAGATTAATAATACTTTTACATAGCAAATCCACTCTACAGGTAAAATTAAAGTGATAGTTCATCCAAAAATGACAATTCCGTCATCATTAACTCACTTGTTCCAAACCTGTTTGAGTTTCTTTCTTTTGCTAAACACAAAATAAGATATTTTGAAGAATGTTGGGGGGAAAAACTACCATTGACTTCCATATAATTTTTTGTTCCTATTAAGGATGTTAGTGGCTGCTGGTTTGCAACATTCTTCAGTACATCTTGTTTTGTGTTCAACAAAAAAAAGACATTCCTAAAAGTTTAGAACCATCTGAGAATAAATGGTGAGGTGATTTTCATTTTATGGGTGAGCTATCTATTTAAATGAATTGATAAATACTCTTGACAGTGTAAACTCTGCACAAATACTAGAAATGGAGAAAAATAATTGTGTAACATTTAACAAACCATTTTATCTATTAGAACATTTCTGTCATATTTTGCTCTTATGACTGAAATTGGGATATTAATGAGATGACGTCTTTAAACTGCTGTCTTGCCTGCAGCGAATCGCTACATTGCTGATCAGTTTTGAGATTTGGTTGATCTGCCCTTTAAAAGGAACACAAGCACACAGTAATATCAGATAAATTCATCCAG
>CAIGQV010016547.1:21438020-21457127 GCA_903798115.1 Danio jaintianensis
TATATATATATATATATATATATATATATATATATATTTAGATTACGATATGAATATAATTTCACCAGATGATTTGAATTGCTCTATTTTGAAAGATTTCATTAATTTAGATCAACTGAGATGATCAATATGACAGAGCAAAAATAAAAGTTAAATAAACAGTGCTTTATGGTTTTCTGGAGAGTCAGTATTCAATTACAGAAATTGAACGTAAAATAAAATGGTCATTATTTTATAAATCTAAAAAAAATAATATCTTTCTCTTTTAATCTTTAAGAAATAATCTAATTCTGCGATATGACTATTGGGGATACACACATTGCAATATCAATGCTCAAACGATATATTGTTCAACCCTAGTTATGATTAAAATGACTCAGCATCTGTCTAAACATCTGTTTTAAGTAAAGAAAAGACCCCAGGTTTACAGACTCAAAAGTAATCATGGTGTTGTTCTTCAGGTCTACATTGAGGACTCTCTTGGTGAGCGTATTTGGGTTGACAGCTTGCACTGCAAAACATTTGTTGACAACATCCAGACCGCCTTCACAACCAAGATGCCTCCCAAGAGTATGCTGTTACAGACGGAAACGGGGCGATCGGGGGGCGACCTCAGTGCAGGTTGGTGGTCCAAGCAATCTCAGTCATGGGCTAAAGTGTGTTTGTTAATAAAATGGAGGGTAAATGAGACTGAATGCTGTATTTTAGGAAACAGCCCTCATCCTTCCACTCCAGATGAAGATGAAGGTCAGACTGAGCTTTTAATCGCTGAAGAGAAACTGAGTCCTGAGGATGATGGACAGGTCATGCCCAGGTGAGGATGTCCAGATGGTTAAGACAATGGGCATGTTTTTAATTACATTATTTATATTAAATAATTACATGACTTGAAGTAAAAAAACACTTTGGGTTACATTTTGAGTTCATGGGTTAATTTTTTACACTACTGTTTAAAAGTTTAGTTTTAGTTAGAGGAAATAAATATTTAAATGGAAATTGATACATAACTACGGAAGTCGTAAGAGGCCATGCATTAAAATATTTTTTCTCTCTTGTTTTGTCGTGATCACGACTTAACAAAAAGTTCTTATGTCTTGATCACAACTTATTTTTTTGCTTTTATTTATGTATTTATTATTATTATTATTATTATTATTTTTTTTTTTTTATTAATATCTGGCCAATGTCTGGCCAGTGAGTCTGCACTGGCCCTGCGAGAGAATAGCCTAACTGCAGACGTGCATTCGTGCAACACGTTAAAGGTGTTCAGAACAGCCATAATATGAGCGCCAAAGCTCGTGCTCATGATTACTGTACATTCATTATTATATTCCTGTATATGATTATATATCATTATTTGCAATAATATTCCCTCAACTGTTACCATTTTAAAGCAACTCTATATGGGGCAATTTTTAAGTAATTGTAAATAACTTGCGGAAAGGATTAAAGCAAAAGCAGGATCTTCATCATTCTTCATAATTTAATTCATACATGCAGCAACTTATTTTGTACCATATAGAGTTGCTTTAAAATGGTAACAGTTGAGAGAATATTATTGTAAATAATGATATATAATCATATACATGAATATAATAGTGAATGTACATTAATCATGAGCACGAGCGTTTGCGCTCATATTATTATGGCTGTTCTGAACGCCTTTAATGTGTTGCACAAATGCGTGTCTGCAGTTAGGCTATTATCTCCCTGTTTGCAGGGCCGGTGCAGACTCACTGGCCAGACATTGGCCAGATAATAATAATAATAATAATAATAATAATAATAATAATAATTAATACATAAATAAAAGCAAAAAAATAAAAAAAATTTGTTATGTAGAGTTCACAAGATAATTAAGTCGTGATCATGACAAAACAAGAGAGAAAAAATATTTTAATGCATGGCCTCTTAGCACATCCGTACATAACAAGTGAGAGTGAAGACTTTTAAATTGTTACAAAACAATTATATTAAATTAATCAGAGAATGACTTGTTGAATGTTTGAAAAACAATGCATTACAGCTGTTTTCAACATTGCTAATAATAGCAAATGTTTTATGAGTTAAGTTTTTTGTAAACACATAGTAGTTTTAAGAACTAATTTCTAATAACTAATTTTAAATTTAGTCTTTGCCCTGATGACAGAACTTTTACTTGTTATTTTGCAAGATACTATTATTCAATTTAAAGACTTCATCTAACTAGTTTAATTAGGTAACTAAGCAAGCTAGGTTAATTAGGCAAGTCATTGGACAAAAGTTGTTTGTCCTGTAGCCAATAATAAAAAACTGTTTCTTGAGGGTAATATCTTGAGCTGATATTATTGACTTTAAAAATTATTTTCAAAATATATAAAAACAGTTTTTATTCAGACTTAAATAAATAGGAAATTACATATTATTATAAATATTATTATTATTATTATAGGAAACACTGTGTGTTTTTATATATATATATTAAATAATATATATATATATAAATAAAATAAATATAATAAATATAATAAAGTAACAATTAAAAAATAAAATAGTAAAAATATTATTAACATTAATATTAATAATAATAATATATATTAATACATTACAATAAAATAAAACAAATAAAATTACATTATTTTATAATTATTGTTTAATGTTGTTAAATGTATAACTGTGCATTTATTAAAATTTTTGCTGTGGTATTAAAATTGGCATCAATATTTTAGAAATTTCACTGCTATACTAAAATTTTGACAACAGCGTGATCAGGTGTTTACTAATTACAATCATTTTTCAAACTTATAAAGTTGTCACTTGTAATATGGATATGTGGATTTGTGTGAAAAGCTTCAAATACACATTTGAATATGCATTTTTACAATTTTCATTCCGTCTGTTGTCCTTTATTTGCTGCGGCTCCAGGTACGAGGAGCTAGCTGAAAGTGTGGAGGAATACGTCCTGGATGTTTTGAGGGATCAGCTGAACCGTCGCCAGCCCATGGACAATGTTTCCCGAAACCTTTTACGCCTGCTCACAGCCACCTGTGGTTATAAAGAGGTCCGACTGATGGCAGTGCAGAGATTGGAGATGTGGTTACAGAATCCAAAGGTACAGACAAAAGAGAGGAAATGTCATTGTCTGAGATAGTGAAACCACATATCTGAAGGTTTGTTTGTGTGTTTGATGCATTTCCAGCTGACTCGGCCAGCACAGGATCTTCTCATGTCTCTCTGCATGAACTGTAATACACACGGCTCAGACGACATGGAGGTCATCTCCAACCTCATCAAGATTCGCCTCAAACCCAAAGTTCTCCTCAACTACTACATGCTGTGTGTCAGGTAGGCAAATAAGTACAATCCAGCACAGCAAATCTCTTACTTTTAAAACTTTATTTTTCTGTACTCTTTTCTTGTGTTCTGCAGGGAGCTTTTGAATGCTCATAGAGATAATCTGGGAACCATGGTGAAGTTTGTGATCTTCAACGAATTGTCAAATGCAAGAAATCCCAATAATATGCAAGTGCTCCATACAGTTCTTCAGCATAGCCCAGAACAGGCACCCAAGGTGACTTTCCAACCTCCTTTATTGGCTTCATAGATGTATAAAACCAAAGTGTGCTTCATTTGAACTACATATGTGCAAAGCTTTTCCAAATTTGCTCCATTTATTAGCATGAGTGAACACAAGACGTTTGACACTTGTACACTAGAAAGATTCATCCTAGTCCAGTTTTCTGCATTCTTCAACATTTATGAGCAATAACAATATCTTTATACTAGTTTAAGAAGAGTTATAGATATGCTTTAATACCCTTACACAAAGTCTGGTTGACACCTTATGAACACATGAAGCATTGCAAAAACAGTTGAGCACATATGCGTGAGCGGCAACCTACAAAACTGCAGTATACTTTAGTCTTCACAAATAAGTGTAAATGATTTTCATAAATACTTTAGAAATACTTTACTTCATAAATAGTGTTGATTTTGATCCCACTTCATCTTAAGTGGCTTTATTTATTTGGCACTTAAAGGATGAGTCAACAGTGTCATTATAAATGTAATTGCAGAAAGTAATTATAGATATAAGTACATGTTGGTAATTTTTAAAATAATAACACAGTGTTAAAACATGTACATATTTAAAAAGTACAGCAATATAATTAAAGCCACTTAATATAAAGTTGGACCTCAGTTTCTTAGGAAAGTGTAACTAGCTTTGTTTCCATCCATGTGTTTTTATATTCATTTTGCGATATTGCATAAACATGCTGGATGGAAGATGTTAGATGGGCATTTGATATAAACTTTGTCCCACTTTCCAATAAAAATGATGATTTTGTTCTCTTGACCACTTTGAATAGAATTGTGCTTTATTCACAAATTATTAATGCAATACTCCAGTTGTTAATTTAAGATAAAATTGCAACTTTTACGAAATAAAAAGTTATTATTGTATGTTACTTTTCCTCATGCTTATTTAAAAAACTACAGTTTACAGTTGTTTACCATTACTTTTGTTTTCTGGTTTGTCTCTAGTTTCTTGCCATGGTCTTCCAGGACCTGCTGACCAATAAGGACGACTACCTGCGGGCCTCGAGGGCCTTGCTCAGGGAAATCATTAAACAGACCAAACATGAGATCAACTTCCAGTCCTTCTGTTTAGGCCTCATGCAGGAGAGGAAAGAGGCCAGTTATGTGGACATGGAGTTTAAAGTGAGCACTGGTTTGCTGCATTTGTGTGTTTTAAGAATATCAGTTTTGCATGTACATCATTTGTTTTTGGTTTCCATTTTAGGAGCGTTTTGTCATCCAAGTCACGGATCTCTTGACAGTGTCCATGATGCTGGGGATCACAGCTCAGGTCAAAGAGGCCGGCATTGCCTGGGACAAAGGAGAGAAGAAGAGTAAAATGTTTTATACTCTTAGTGACTCACATATCCAACGTGCAAAACTGTATTTTTGATCATAATGAGTATGTGTATGTATTTCAGATCTAGAGGTACTGAGGTCCTTTCAGAACCAGATCGCTGCTATTCAGAGAGATGCTGTGTGGTGGCTGCACTCCGTTGTTCCCACCATCAGTAAAGTGGGACCCAAAGACTACGTGCACTGGTATGGTTCAGAGGATTGCAGGATTTGTGCTGTTATTGTTAAATAATAACAATAATAAAAAAAGTTACACACTAGTAAGTACATAGTAATTACACTGTTGTGCTTGCATTTACCCCCTAATCCTACATGTACCACTAAATATACCCTTTTCCCTTTTCCGGGTTTCTCAGCAGCAGAAGTCATCATAGTTGGCTAAACGTAGAGCGCAGTGAATGGGAGAGTACAACTTTTTAGAAACTCAGAAAAAAATTATGTGAGACTGATGACGGCAGCCAGAGTAGAGAATAATGTCAAATTTACTCTCAGCCCCATAGACGCTCGCATAAGCGGCAATTAGTTTGTTGTAATTTGACGCAAAGATAATACATAAATGCATATAAATGTTAGCGACACCCTTTTTTGTGTTGTGTTTTTTAACAGCCTTCACAAGGTGCTTTTCACAGAGCAGCCTGAGACGTATTATAAATGGGACAACTGGCCTCCTGAGAGTGACCGAAAGTGAGTTATCTCGATTTCATTATCTTGCAGATGTTTTTAGCATTTATCCAATAAATGCTAATGTGTCTCTCTTCTGTGTTAGTTTCTTTCTCCGGCTGTGCTCTGAGGTTCCTTTGCTGGAGGACACACTGATGCGCATCTTGGTGATCGGCCTGTCCCGTGATCTGCCCCTGGGCCCAGCTGATGCGATGGAGCTGGCTGATCACCTGGTGAAGAGAGCTGCAGGAGTTCAGTCTGATGGTAAGACAGCAGTTCTGGTTACAGGGATGGTTTTCCATATTTTAAAGTGGCCATGTGATGCTTTTTCAAAAAAAGGTTATTATTTGGTTTGTTGTCCCCCTTCCTGTACTTCAGGTGAATCAGACACATCAGTCAATCGCGTATTTATATACAAAAAACATTTTCTGTATAAACAAAGCATGAGTTCTATCTTTTCTTCATCTGACAAATTTGATTAAATTGACCTACATTTTAGTTATTAATAAAATGATTTTCCTTTTTGTATATCATTGAAACTAGGCATATTTAATTACTTCCTGTAATAACTAGTTTCATCTTCCAAAGCTTCTAAGCAACTATGTGTAGTGGTTTATTTGTGTGAAGTGAAGTGAAGTGAAGTGAAGTGTAGTGTGGCCAAGTATGGTGTCCCATACTTGGAATTTGTGCTCTGCATTTAACCCATCCAAGTGCACACACACAGTTAGTGAACACACACATACCGTGAACACACACCCGGAGCAGTGGGCAGCCATGCTCAAGGGACTCACCTCAGTCGTGGTATTGAGGGTGGTGGAGAGTGCTGGTCATTCACTCCCCCCACCCCCAATTCCCGCTGGTACCGAGTATCGAACCAGCAACCTTCGGATCACGAGTCCAACACTCTAACCACCAGGCCACGACTGCCCGACTGTAAAGCTAGAGTTGTGCTCTCTCCACTTCATCAAGCAGTCTTCCTTAAAATGCAGTGTACCCAAGCTTTGGGTTGTACTGCTTGTACTGAAAAGGAAAACATTACAAAGCATCATAAGCCCTCTTTAATATTTCAAAAATAGCTCAGAATTTTTTTGAAGTAGTGTTTATAAAACTGTTCATAAAATGAACGTTTGTCCTCCCCCATCTTCAACGGTAGACTTGGAAGTGTTGCGGGTTGAGAGGATCCAACTCATCGATGCTGTACTGAATCTTTGCACATACCATCATCCAGAGAACATTCAGCTTCCAGCAGGGTATGACTTTACCTTTCACCGAGTTTATAGCCTGCTGTTTTTTTACTTTGTTTTATTATGCAGTGATTCATCAGCGTTATATTGTCAAATAATAACCGGCTGTCATGGACTGTTAGCATTGAAAGTTTAAGCTACACTGTGGTCTGTCCGCTCCTGGCATCCCTTGCTTATTTGTGGGCTGTTTATTCTACCAGGAGGTGAAAAGCTTTATTAAATGTTCCATTCTAGGTATCAACCTCCAAATCTGGCCATATCAACTCTTTACTGGAAGGCCTGGCTCCTGCTGCTTGTGGTGGCAGCGTTTAACCCACAGAAAATTGGTGAGGCCAGATATGTTGCAATACTTGCATTTCATAATAACTTCTTATTAGAATGCTAATATATCACTGTCACCAATGGTTTCAGGTTTGGCAGCATGGGATGGTTACCCCACTCTGAAAATGCTTATGGAGATGGTTATGACGAAGTAAGTGTTCTGCATGTTGTGTGGAAATGTGGTTTTATGGATATTTCCACAATTGAAATATCCATAACCTACTTTTGCTCTCTTCTCAGTAACTACTCCTACCCTCCATGCACTGTGGCAGATGAAGAGACCAAAACTGAGATGATCAACCGCGAACTGCAGATCTCTCAGAAGGAGAGGCAGGAGATTCTGGCCTTTGAAAGTCATCTGGCAGCTGCCTCCACCAAACAGACCATAACCGAGAACAACAGCCTTCTGCTGTCTCAGCTCACCAGCCTAGACCCAAAGTATGAGTTCCTGATAGTGTCTGTAGAGACAATCCACAGTGTGTATGAAGTAACTGAGCCTTTTCTTTGATTTCCTTCTGTGCTCAGGGGTCCCCCACGTAGGCCCCCACCTCTTGTCCTGGATCAAGTCAAGAGTTTGAATCAGTCTTTGCGTCTGGGTCATCTGCTCTGCCGCAGCCGCAGCCCTGACTTCTTGCTCAATATCATCCAGAGACAGGTGAACACTCTCATATACTTGTGGAGCTGGTGACAGAGAACTGTGTTTCATGCTACACTTTCACTGAGTTCCATTCATGCGCATGTGAATACAGTAGACCGGAAACTAGGGCTGTGCAATTTGAGGGGAATTGTGCAATTTCGATTAAAGTTGTTATTTAATTTAATAAACAGCTCAATATTCTCAATAGTGTGTGGCACACACTTTAAATGAAAGGAATACAACATTTTTTAACTGTGCATATATAAGTATTTAGTAACTATGTAAATGTAGCGTATAATATATATATATATATATATATATATATATATATATATATATACAGTTGCAATCAGAATTATTAAACCCCCTGAATTATTAGCCCCCCTGTTTATTTTTTTCCCCAATTTCTGTTTAACGGAGAGAAGATTTTTTCAACACATTTCTAAACATAATAGTTATAATAACACATTTCTAATAGCTGATTTATTTTATCTTTGCCATGATGACAGTAAATACTATTTTACTAGATATTTTTCAAGACACTAGTATTCAGCTTAAAGTGACATTTAAAGGCTTAACTAGGTTAATTAGGTTAACTAGGCAGGATAGGGTAATTAGGCAAGTTATTGTATAATGATGGTTTGTTCTGTAGACAGTCGAAAAAAATATAGCTTAAACGGGCTAATAATTTTGACCTTAAAATGTTTTTAAAAAAAATTTAAACTGCTTTTATTCTAGCCGAAATAAAACAAATAAGACTTTCTCCAGAACAAAAAATATTATCAGACATACTGTGAAAATTTCCTTGCTCTGTTAAACATCAGTTGGGAAATAATTAAAAAAGAAAAAAAAATTCAAAGGGGGTTTAATAATTCTGATTGCAACTGTATATTGTGTAGTCATATATTTTAAATACATTAAGCCTTTGCACTTCTCTTCGCAAAATGGGATCTATATGGGTTTACCCATGTTGCCCACATTTTTCCCATCTCTGTCTATTTCCCATTTCTGTCTATATACATTATATATATGGTGTCTTTATATAGACAGATACTAAATACTCAATGCTCACATAAGCAAAGTGTATGTGGTTAATTGCTATTGCCCATATTGGACCCACGTGGGGTTTCCCATTTGAAATGTAATATTTTTTTTATTTTGAGCCAGTGAAGTGTGATATAATAATATGACTTGCAGTTTCCATGTAAATTATGTATTTCAAAGTCTTGTGTAATCGCAGATCCTCTAAGTTGAAAATTTGTCCCTCATTCAGGCCTCTTCTCAGTCTATGCCATGGCTGGCTGATCTTGTCCAGTCCAGTGAAGGGTCCTTAGATGTGCTGCCCGTTCAGTGCCTGTGTGAATTTCTCCTCCATGATGCCGCAGATGATGCCTCTTCTGCTGATGATGAAGAGGAAGGAGAAAGTAAAGAGCAGAGAGCAAAGAAAAGACAGGTAAAAAAATCATACTACATTGGTTGGTGTCTGAAAGTTTTTTTTTTTTTGTAATGTCAATGGTGGTGTCTTAAACCAATGTTTAGTTTTACGTGACCCATGGTAGTTTACAGTTTGATCTAATGTCATAAAGACATTTTAGGCGGTTCATTCCACTGTGGCAACCTCTGAAATAGAGACTAAGCCAAAGGAAAATGAATTTAAGACATATTAAGAGAAAAAAAAAAAAAGGAATACTGTTAACAAAATGTTCATTATTAAATGGATTAAAAGTAAAGAAATTTATAACATTAGAAATTACAAATTTCAATTAAATACTGTACTTTTACTGTACCTCTAATCTGCCCAACTGCCTTAAATAAAAACAATTATGAGAAAAATTTCCTGAGCATCAAATATGTATATTTGATTGACATCTAAAGGATTATGTGACATTTAGGTCTTAAGTATTGGCTACTGAAAGTTGAAAGCACATCAATATGCTGCATATTTTTGAAAACATCTATTTTTTACAAAAAAATTTATAATATTGCTGCTGTTTTGTTTTTGTTAGAGGCAGCAAAAACAGAGGCAGCTTCTTGGGCGGCTGCAGGACCTTCTGCTGGGTTCTAAGGCTGATAAACAGACCACATGCGAGGTCTTGGACTACTTCCTCCGGCGTCTAAGCTCTTCTCAAGTGGCTTCAAGAGTGTTGGCCATAAAGGTACAGAGTTCATTTTCCGTCTAACAAAGCATGGTTCTTTTAGACACTTATGTGATATGGTGGATTATGATGTGCATATCAGGGATTGTCTCTGGTGCTGACGGAGGGCGGATTGAAAGATGGAGAGGACAGGGATCATCTCATGGAGGAGGACTCCAGAGACGCAGAGTTACTGCCAGGCTACCAGTGGCTCCTTCAGGACCTTCCCAAACTGCCTCTTTTTGACAGTGTGAGAGGCTTAACGGCCAGTGCTTTGCAGCAGGTTAGTCCACCTACACAAATCCTGCACAAATATAAGTTTATCAATACCTGTGACTTGCTCAACTTACAGTGTGTGCATGGTTTTCCTTTTTTTTTCAGGCCATTCACGTGGAGACAGATCCTCAAACCATCAGTGCATACCTGATTTACCTTTCCCAGCATGCACCAATAGAAGAGCAGTCGCTCCATAATGATCTAGCCTTGGTTAGTGTAAATCTGCAGGTTTTAATAGTGCTCAGGTCCATCTGTGTGTGAATGTCTAGACCACCCTGTCCATTAGAGCTGGGATAAACTAAGCCGATGTCAACAACTAGCACCAGCATAACCCAACCATGTTGGCACCTCGCGTTGGATCGCTTCTGGACGAAGCTTCTAGGCGCTTCTAGACAAAAGCTGACTGAAACGAGAGCTGCATTGAGCTGCGCATGAGGACTTGTCTTTCCGCAAAGAGAAACCAAACTTCCTATGTGCACAGACAAAGCATAAACAAAGCAGCGTTTAGTACCATTATCACAGTAACTGTCACTCACCATGAAGGGATTTGCTTGTGCAAATATGTCTGATAATCTAATAATCCATATAGTTTGCAAATATTTGAGAAATGTAGGGAAATTACAGCTGGCTTCTTTGTGTTTTAGGCTTGAATTGTTTACTTGCTATGTCACTTCACTGTCACACTCATGCTCTGTTTTGTTGCTGAATAACGAGTCAGAGCGCTCTCTTCAGCCGATGGCCGACACTGATTCTACTACCTAAATTGGTGCCGACGAGCTCCGACTTTAACCCAACAAGAAACGATGCGCATATACCAAACCAACTAGCCTGACCGACGAACCGACAAAACCCAACGGCCAACCGTCGGCTTGGTCTGTCCCGGTCCTTACACATATTTTATTGGACTGTCCTGGTTTAGTTTTTATGAGGTGCACTCACTCACGTAATTGTATAAAATGAATGTTGCTGAATGTATGTTTCTGAGAATCCCATCCACATAGGCCATAGACCTTTTGCCCCCCTGCCCTCAGGGCGTAGATACAGGACCATAAGAGCACACACTAATAGACTGAGAATTAGCTTTTTTTCCAAGAGCTGTGATCTCTACTACACCTTTTGCACTAACACACACAGGCCAGGGATATAAGGATAATTCATTCTCCTTGTTATTTGTAAACTGTTTTTTATATATATATATTGTCATTTATTCAGTGTGTATTTTTTGTATAAGCTGAGATTCACCAGACAATGACAATAAGTTAAATGGAATTTAATAGAATGTATGAGAAAATATTTTAGATTTTGTCAAATAGATTTTTTGGTTTAATTTTTCTGCTTTTCTGCTTTTTGTTTTGTATTTATTTAACTTATAGATTTTTGTCATTTGTTTTTAATATGAAGAGAGTTTTGGATGCTGACATGAAATTAAAAAATAAGCAAATATCTAACCAAGCTGAAGTCTAACCTGTTTTGATGTTGTTTTCTGTCTTGTCAGGATGTGGCCCGTCTAATAGTTGAACGCTCCACTATAATGAACTGCTTGTTCTCCAAGCACTCCTGCAGGCCAGAGTCTGATGCAGTTCTCTCGGCTCTGATCTCTATCTTCTCCACCTACATCCGTCGGATGAGGAAGACAAAAGAGGGAGAGGACCTTTACAGCTGGGTGAGGAACAAATAGAGTACAAATACTGCTTGTGAATATGACTAACTCACAGATTTGAATCCTCACAGTCAGAGTCTCAGGATCAAGTGTTCCTGCGATGGACCACTGGAGAAACGGCCACCATGCACATTCTGGTAGTCCATGCTATGGTCATCCTGCTCACACTTGGACCTCCCAAAGGTGAATGTTTCCTTTCTTGGGGTGTGTGGTGATTGATTCTTTCTGTTCCTGTTATAACAGATACTGTGTTTGGTGGTCTTATTAGGGGAAAGTGAGTTCTACATACTTCTGGATATCTGGTTTCCCGATAAAAAGCCTCTTCCTACTGCATTTTTGGTGGACACGTCTGAGGAGGCCCTTCTGTTGCCTGATTGGCTGAAATTGAGAATGATCCGGTCTGAGGTCTCCCGATTGGTTGATGCAGGTATGGACGTTTTGCACACCGGGATGATTTTCACTCGACCTTATCATCAGCATTTTTTTAATTTAAATGAGTGTTTTTAGCAGATACTTTAATACAAATAATTTATAGAGGAGAAAAAAAAGCAATGTGCAACTAGTAACTTTAATGAAATTGCTGAAAATGTAAAGTAAGGGATTACTGTTTACTTTTAGGTATTTAGAGTTACTTTCAATATACGTGCGTCGAATACTTTAAAGTAATTCAACACTTTTGAGAAGCAGGGGATTTTTTTTTGTTATACAAATGTATTTCACAGAATAATTCTGCTACATCTATTTCACATTTGTAAAGACAATTGCATGTTTAAGAACAACAAATTCAGTCAAGAATTATAAATGACAAAATATGGTATAAGTTCAGAGGCAGCGCAACTGTTATTTTGTTTTTGTTATTCAGATCTTTTGCATAATACTTAGATTTTTCAACTAAAGTCTAAAGTCTTCTGCTTGTGAAAAAATGAACTGAGAAATGAATGACAATATATGGTTAGTATGAAATATGGTGTCATTGCTTCGAAACGTTTCATGTTTTATTTTTTTCCAGAGTAATCTTATTCGTTAACTATAGAATGTTATGTTTATTATCTAAATGATTAAGTGTTAAAGAAAATTTTACTATTTGTGATCACACTTGTGCTGATAATCAGGAAAAAGGCACTCTTTATTTTGTAGCATGTAACACTATAACATCCTTGAATTATATGGTCATTCTAACTGTATTCTCATTTATGTACTAAATGCTTTTGGACTCTCGAGACGTATTTTTCTTATTTCATATTGTCAGTTATTATAACATATCATTAAAACAACAGATACGCTATTATCTTAGATGATAAATAGTGTCCATCTGAATCTCTCTGTCATTTTCAGCTCTACAGGATCTGGAGCCCCAACAGCTACTGTTGTTTGTCCAGTCTTTTGGAATCCCTGTCTCCAGCATGAGCAAACTCCTGCAGTATCTGGACCAGGCTGTGTCCCATGATCCCCAAACACTGGAGCAGAACATCATGGACAAGAGTGAGGCTCTTTCAGTTGTTTTTTTTGTTGTTGTTGCTTTTTTCCGTTATTGAGTGTGCAAAAAGATACTAGTATAATGTATGTTTTCTCTGTTAGACTATATGGCTCATCTAGTGGAGGTCCAGCATGAGAGAGGAGCCACAGGAGGACACACGTTCCACAGTTTGCTCAGTACTTCACTTCCTCCACGTAGAGGTCAGGATTTAATGCTTTGCACCATGGGTTGAGTCAGCACTGATTAACGATGCTGTTTTACTGCACGGCGTGATTAAATTCTCTACTAATGAATCCTCTGCTGGTCTTGTGTGTTACAGACAGCTCAGAGGTGAACAGGGCTAAAGTTACTGTTGAAACACCCCATGGCTCTGTGAAAATGAGAGCAGTGAGTCAGGTGCCAGTAATCGGCCCAGAGGATGATCTTGCTGGGGTCCTACTTCAGGTATGACATTTTATTATTGGCCTTAGTCTTTTAGGTATGAGCAGGGTCCAGCCATTGGAACCTTATTGGCTTGAGACTTCAAGTTTCATCCACTTCTATTGATTTTTACCTCTAAAAAATAGCTTGTTATGCTGTTATGCTTTTTGTTATGCTTTTTTGCTGTCATTAATACGATTGTTTGTGAAACTAGTAGTTTGACTGTTTACTGCCATTATTAACTCTTGTGAGTCAATTCCCCTTGTCTGTCCAAATGAATTGGAAGTTCTAAAACAATTGCAGAAAAGAACTTACTTCTGCATCACAGAATAAGGTCAATAAAGGAATAAAGCTCCAACTAAAATGTACTCATGTCATGTTATCTGGTACAGCAGATATTGCATGCAATTCTAGTCAGACATGCATTGCATCCTTTATTACATCACGCTTTCTTTCCCTCATTTCCAGTTGCTCTTAGAAATAAGTGCGGTTATTTCCAGTAGGGCTGCACGATATTGGGAAAATCTAACGTTGTGATATTTTGTTATTCTGCAATATATATCTATTTGGAAAGAATTGATCATTTCAGATTGATTGGGATGATTATGCAGAGAAGTGCATCTGCATAACATTTTATAAACAATCTACAAACATAGATAAATACACTAAATAAAAAAATGCAATTGAAATAAACAGTGTTTTATTGTTTTTTTGTCTAACAGTATTCAGGTGCAGTAATTGATTAATAAAAATAATTCAATAAAATCAATTGTTTTTAAAGTTGCAAATTGTACAATTTCTTATATAGTCACAGGCCTCAAAAACATATGTAAATGTTGCATATCATTGCATAACATAGCAAATCCTGCCATGTGACTATTGCGAATGATCACATTGCGATATTGATACTGGAACGATATATTGTGCAGCCCTAATTTCCAGCTAGCTTAGAACATAATGGGGACTGTGATGACATAGGTTAATGCTTTGCAGTGAATCAAAATACCATTATTGAATTGCACTGAAACTGTTGAATGTACCAGAAGTACTAAGTTGGTTCTAAAGGAATGGTCACCCAATTTGGTTGTTTACTCACTTTCATGTTGTTCCAAACCCATAAGATTTTGATTCATCCTAAAGCCACAAATTTCTGAAATTCCTCTTCTCCTTTGAAAACCCATTTCAGCAAAAATGGGATGCTTCCTCAAACTTCCTAAATTCATTTTAAAAGCAATTCATATGATTTAGCAAATTGTCAATTAACTAATTAATTGTCAATTAAATACATTATAGTATTAATTATTTTATATATTATAATATTGTACAGTGCACAACAATTGTTGTTTCATTTTTGGACAAATATGCACTGGATGAAAATGGAACATTCCCCATATTTTGGCTGCAAAGTCATCAAAAAATAAATCAATACAATTTTGTAAATTATTGTATTGTATATGTGCATTCTTATAGATTTTATTAATAAAATTTTTGTAGTTAGAAGCTGTAAGTAAAAATAGATTTTAAAAAAATCCTTAATACTTATACAGTCAAACAACTAGAAAAGTCTTTGGGGGAGCTCTTTGAAATCTATTGTGGATCTTGGAGTAAATAAAGGTATAGAACTCCATGTCTGGTGATATTGATGGCAATTCTTTTCTTTGATAAATCTTTTTTTTTCTCCATCCAGCTCTTTCCTCTGAAGGTGGACCCCCACTGGCCTCCGCCCCCCATCCGGCCGCTGTCATTAGCTCTGCAGCAGACTCTGGCCCAAGAGGTGCTACGGGCACGCCAGGGTCACATCCAGCCAGGTGGAGCCGCTGGGAGACTCCTTCAAGCTTTAGCAGCCCTTCTCAACTCTGGCCACGCTGGAGCCCTGGTCATGGCAATGCACCACAGCCATACCATCTCCTGCCCTCTACTGCGCCAACTGCATCTTTACCAGGCACCAAAGCTAATCATTCCTACACACTCACTATCAGCACCAACATTGTTTTCCATCCACCTATTTTTATGTGCATCTTAGCATATGGTTTGTGCACACCGGGATGATTTTCACTCGACCTTATCATCAGCATTTTTTTTTTCGGCATTCATACCTACGCGAATATACCTAAGCAAAATCACTTCCTAACATTACATGTCACTTAAAGGTCCCATGAAATTTAGAAAAAAGTTTTTTTAGCTGTTAGTGTTAGTATTGTTAGTTTTTAGGACATCTATAAGCTAGTGTGCACCAAAACAGTGACAAAATTCGCGTCTAGAAGATATAAAACTGATATAAACATTTAAGGCTTGTAGTTTGTCACTTCCTCCTAAATGGATCAATGTTTTTTTTCACATCACCTCATACTTCAGTTTCTCATCAAATCGTGACCAGTCAAATGCATTCTAGTATCTGACATGCCCTGCCTCCTTCAAGACGCTTCACATTTGATGCGCTTGAGCTCAACCACTCTCACTGGCAGAACGGTGATAAAGCAAAATGCTATTGGTTTTATAAAAATGGGAGGAGCTACACTGTGTCCCACCCTCTCTTCGTGTCTTGGTTGAGATTACGTCAAACATCGAATAAAAATGCACGTTTCAAAGCACTTAACGGGACCTTTAATGAAAAACAGAAATACCCCAGTACACAAGGTGGTGCAAAACTTTACACTTTACACTCTCTTGTTACACAGAAGATAAAGAGAGATGGTGTTTACGTGCTTGTTAAAACCATTTACATGGTATTTGTTAACTGGCAACAAAACATGGATAGTTCAAGTAGTTCAGAGATCAATATAAAGAATGAACATCAATGAAACAAGCAGCTGCACATTTGTCTTGCCTCAATGCATTTTCTTCTTTGTTAGGAACATGTGCTCACCGACAAACTGCAAGCTTTATAGGTTTATATCAGCTTTATATTTCCTAAATGCGAATTTTGTCACTATTTTGGAGCACACTAGCTTATAGATATCCTTAAAACTAACAGACTGAAACTAACATCTACATTTTTTATTTTAATTTCACAGGACCTTTAAACGTCGTCAATAAGCGCGAGCGAAAAATCGTTGTGGTGTGCACAGGTCTTTAGGATAATGCAAAAAAAAGCTAAATTGAAATACCAAGATATGCATACATTTTAAAAATGTGCATAAATGTGCTTAATTGAGTCACATACATTGTTAATCCAATAAAAATATACTGTGTGCATAAACTACAATGCAAACACATTTACCGTATGAATTCCTCGATGCACATTAAAAAGTTCATGTGATTTTTAAAAAAAAAATTTTTTAATTGATTTTTTTTTTTGTTGCCTAAACGGATTATTTGATTTGCATAACTAGATAACTGGATAAGCGACTTCATCTCACACCATGTCAAATGTAGTTTCAACACTTCAAACATCTGAACGAGTTCATCCTCAAAATGATTTTACATAATTATCTCCTAGAACTTAAACAATCGTTTTCACAAGCATCAAGCACCAACTAAAAAAAGCAAGATAACACGACAGAGTTTGTTACTGAGTGCCATCTGCTGATCTGAGCTACAACTAACTTATTATGAAGAATAGAGATAAAGTGGTTGCTCAGTTTGCAGAACCGATGAATTTATTAGTCATACATCATGGCAATTTCTTAAGAAGCATTGATTTTTGTTCTCTTTAACGTGATGGAAACACTTTTTTTTTTTCCACAAACGTTTTATGCAATATTTAAATATTGCGCATAAAGTAAATTCACAGCTTTAAATGGAAATCTAGATGCTTACTCTCCACTTCTCTTTTTCTCTTCCAGCGGTTGGTTTCTCAGGACGTTGGCTTCTCCTCACTGTTCTTTAATGCCGTAGTGCAGATGTTGACATGGTTGGAGAACTCAGCGGTAGACACAGGCCCTCTCCACAGCCTCCTGAAGTCTCTGGCAGCTCAGTACTCTCACAAACATCACATCACAGATGGTGAGCAGCTCCTGATCCTGAATCTTAGCCATGCAGATCACTTTTACTAGCGTATAATCCAAATGACAACAGAGAAATAGGAAAAACATGTCAAATAAATGCAGTCAGCAGAATAAATGCTCTGCTGGTGTGTTGATTCTGTCTTGTGTCATCAGTTCGTACAGGATTTCTGCATTTGGCTGAAGCGCTGGCTTACAGACGGGACTCTGAAGTGGCAGTGAGGGGCATTATTGCTTCTCTGAGAGCTGGAGAAAAGTGCAACGCTGAACCTGAACTCATCAGAAAAGGTATTTTAGTGATACTGAATTCTTCAGCTCTCGTGTAAAGGTCCTCATCATTAGGAATTAAACTTGACTTGATTTTTAAAATGGTGCTAATAAAACATAAGGGCCTTTTGCACGGGTAGTTAAAGGTGGTAGTTGTAATGGTATTTTGCATCAGACACGTGCACAAGTCTTTTTTATCTAAAGTCCAAGTCAAGTCTGAAGTCTTTTGGGATGATTCCATACCATTCGAAAATAAATTATCATACTCAAAAAGTATCCTTTTTTTCACCAGAAAATAGAGTTTTGACTACTTACAGCAGGGGTGTCAAACTCAAATTGGCAGAGGGCCATTGTCGTGACTGACAACTCATAGGAGGTCCATTTTAACATTCAAGCACAAGAAAAAAAGTGGAAACCTGACGTAATGGATGCGTCTTAGTGCAAACAGACATGACGTTTAAAATTCAAGCATTGCCTGTTACCAGTGATAATGCAAATCAGCAATTTTATCACGCCACACAACTGCTGAAATATATTTGTGGCTATTGTGTGTATGGCTGAGCGTTAGACACACACTCAGTCATACTTCCACAGAGTATTTGCAGTCAAAACTCTAGCTTTTCTTTCTTGTACATATTAAAGGAGGAGTTTAAATTGGTATGAAAATAACTACAAATGTGTATTTACAAATAATCTTAATATGCATAGGAGGAAATTCTATTTGAGTTGATTATTAGCAAAATGTTCATATTTGTTACACCACCAGCATAACATGTAAGCCACGAGAAAACAAAATACATGTGGTATAAAACTGACAATAATCAGATGACCATTGAATATTTACAAAAATAGAGCTTTAGTAAAAATAGAACACTTACGGACATAAATTTCAACAGTTAAATCAGCCACAGAAATAATCTGCATGTGTGTTGCTCTCGACTGAGACACTGTGAAAAACCGAAAGTAAAACCGAATATGTAGTGCTGTACATAAAATGTCCAGTAGGTGGCAGATCAAAAGTACAAGTGGCTATATGCGACTGCACAACAATGATAGTGATTAAAAAATATATATATTTTGGTGGACGGAATCTCGTGTATTTATATATTTGTGTAACAAATATGAACATTTTGCTAATAATCAACTCAAATA
>CAIGQV010016547.1:21457527-21471957 GCA_903798115.1 Danio jaintianensis
TATATATATATATGTATGTATGTATGTATATATATATATGTATTTATTTATTTGAAATGAAGGATGAAATTATTGAATTATTATTGTTTTTTTACTATATTTTAAATATGAGCTTAAGTTTTCTTGAAGCTTTAAATTTGTATTTGAATAATACATTTAATATTTTTATTACTACTAATGCCAGTCACAAAATTCTGTTGGAAATGCTGCATTAACACAGTGGAAGAGTTGTGAACATTAACACAGCATTGAATTTGAATAATACACTAGTAAATGTATAAATTAACATTAATTAACAAATATAAGTACAAGTTCATGTATAAGTAAATACATTAACTAGCATCAACTACTATAGAACCTTATTGCAAAGTGTAACAAAAAAGGAAACAAAAAAAATATAGCCACTTTAATGTTTTGTGAGGCCTACATTACACAGCACTTATTTGTATATGATGATGTAAACGTAATTAGAGCTCCTCTAGGAACCACAGGGTGTTCTCTTACAACAATGTATGCTATGGAAAGTATGTGTTGTGGCCAATGTAAGGAGCAGCATGTGAGTGAGTGAGTGAATGAGTGAGTGTGTGTGTTGGTGTCGGAGTGTTTGCCAGCATTAGTCAGTCTCTCCGGAGGGCAGCGTTTGACTCATGCACCATCACTCCTGCCGCCATCCTTAATGTGTTTCTCTTTATGATTTAAACATTCCGCTCTGAAACCTCACCAAAACAAAAACAGCCACACACTGGGCCGGCCACACATCCACTCCAGGGTTTGTTTACGCCCAGCGACAGCTCGAACGGCCTTTTCAAACATACATCCTCATGAAAGTTAATGTGGCGAGGCAGGAGGCCTAAAGAGACCGGGTTGCTCAGAAGCGAAGCGTGTGGTAGTTCTAATTTTTGCAGTGTGGGATTGGCTACAATGCTGTTTTTCTTTTTCTTTTTTCAACCTGTGTGTGTGTTTCTGTTTTGAACATTATGTTCATAAAATAAATGCTCTGTATTTTTTACAGATCCAAGATCAACTTTAAATATATAATCAGAAAAAATTATCAGTAAATGTAAAGGTGCACTAAGCAAATTTTGACAAACTATGTTGATATTTGAAAGCTCCAAAACAAATGTGCACATAACTCAACCAGACCTTGACTCTTTTTGATATCTTCGCTGTTGTTAATAGACGCCCTTACTGCTGATTGACTGAAAGAATTTTGTGATTAGATGACAGAAGTATTTTTTTAATATAGCTTATATACCGTTAATATTTTTTGGGATTATTTATGCAAGATTTTGGATGTTTTTGAAGGATGCCACATCATTTGTTGCTATCAGGATAAAATTCACTATCCATTAAATATATTTAATTAGACAGTAATTCTTCTACCACTGTGAGGAACATTTGTTGATACATTTGGAAAAGGTTTTTTTTTTTTTAACTTCTAAAGTTTTAAGAAAAAAAAGCTTAAACATATATTTTTTGGGGGAAATAACTAAACTTAATTCTTTCTTTGAACATAAGCTCAAAAGCTGGCATAGCACTAAAAAAAGGATGTTCATCAACAAATCCTATAAAAAACATAAAATTATAGGTATTCTAGAAAAATAATATCAAAATATTACTACTATAATAATAATATGTATATATATATGTATGTATATATATATATGTATATATGTATATATATAAAATAAATATTAAATATAGATATGTAATATTAATATAATAATATTAATATAATAATAAATAATATTATTCAGCATAATTTCATGATCAGCATTTGAGCATTGTTTCTGAAGGGTCATGTGACACTGAAAACTGGAGTAATGACTGCTAAAAATTCACATAGTAGTTGTTCTCATTTTTGCAATGTGGGATAGGCTGGGATGCTTTTTTTCTTTTTTTTGTTTCGTTTTTTTTTTTTTGGACCTGTGTGTGTTCCAGGAGTGCAAACATGATAAAACTAAAACCCTGTGTGTCTTAGTGTTGCAGGGCCTCATGGAGGTGAAATCTCCATATCTGGAGGAGCTGCTGTCTCTGCTTATGAGCATCGGGACAGAGACCGGAAGCCCAGGAAACACAGCGGGCCCCGTCGCCATGGTTATCTCTCTCCTGCTTCAGGAAACAGAGGAGCGAGGGGTGAAAGTAGAGCTGGATTCCAAAATGTAAGATCATGATGAGTCACGATGAGATGTCCTTACTGTGTGCTTCTGTTACTGTTTCTAGGTGGGGAAGGAACATGCAGTAAAATTGGATTCGCACTTTTTTATGGTACTTGTTGAACAGCCAAAGTTACCATAGTAAGGAACAGTGAGATCAAATTGCATCATATGTAGTGATCTAAACATGTTTTTGGCTTTATAGCACTACAGGAAAACTCTAGTATCCCTTCATGAAGAGCAAGTTAGAAATGGGTTCCTTGTTACGCTTGTTATTCAGGGGGAAATCTATTACTTATTACAGTGTTTTACTCTACAGTGAAAGAACACAACTGTGTTTATTCAAATGAGGATGTGATATCAATCATATAGTTATGGAAACTATTAAGATACCCCTATTAGAATTTCTCAGTATTTGCTGGATTTAGTAGGGATGTTTTGGAGTAAAAGTCAATGCCAATATTTGTTTTATTCTATAAAAAAATCTTCAAAGTTTCAAATAAAATTATAGTCACTGAGAGCAATTTTTGTAGATGTTGTGATTGAAACTCAGAATTATTCTGCCAAATGCTTGTTTCTGAAATCTTATGAAGTGTAATATATCTGTTTTTTTTATATATTTGTTGTTTTGATGGCAACCTTTTTATTTCAAATTTGTAAGAAATGTCATCAGTAGTTTAACCAGTCTATTAAAACTTACATTTGAGTCAAACACTTAACACGCTATATAAATTATGAATGCAGAGAAAGTTTCTTAATTTTTCCATAACTATGTACTACCTTACCTTTATAAGTAATTGATAAGTAATTGATATTGTAATAAGTACTAAGTAATTGATATTGTAGGCAACAAGGATGCTTTTACCTGATCAAAAAATGATAGTAAAGAAATATATAATGTAAAAATGTATTGATCAAAGAATCCTGTTCTTTGGATTGTTAAGAAATGTTTCTTGAGCACAAAATCAGCATTTTAGAGTGATTTCTAAAAGAAGAACTTATTACACTAGTATTGATGCTGAAAATGTAGCTTTGCCATCACTGGAATAAATTATATTAATAATAATAATAATAATAATAATAAAAAATTGGGCGGCGCTGTGGCGCAGTAGGTAGCGCTGTCGCCTCACAGCAAGAAGGTTGCTGGTTCAACCCTCGGCTGGGTCAGTTGGCATTTCTGTGTGGAGTTTGCATGTTCTCCCCGTGTTCGCGTGGGTTTCCTCCGGGTGCTCCGGTTTCCCCCACAAGTCCAAAGACATGCGCTATAGGTGAATTGGGTAAGCTAAATTGTCCGTAGTGTATGTGTGTGAATGAGTGTATGGGTGTTTCCCAGTGATGGGTTGCAGTTGGAAAGGCATCCGCTGCGTAAAACATATGCTGGATAAGTTGGTGGTTCATTCTGCTGTGGCGACCCCTGATTAATAAAGGGACTAAGCCCAAAAGAAAATGAATGAATGAATGAATAATAATAAATTAAATAATTAAAAGAGAGTTATTTTAAATTGTATTATTATTTGACTATATTACTTCTTTTTTGCTGTATTTTTGATCAGATAAATGTACCCTTTTTGGACTTTTGAATAATAGCTTAAGAAGCATTGTTTGGAATTAACAAATTTAGTCAATGTGTTATTTATTTGCTGGAAAAAGTGTGTTTTCTGATTTGTTGACTGCTGTGTGTGTGTGTGTGTGTGTGTGTGTGTGTGTGTGTGTGTGTGTGTGCGTGTGTGCGTGCGCGTGTTTTTTTTCACTTCCTGACAGCACTGAGTCAAAGAAGCCTGGCTCATGTTCAGGGCTGTTGGTTGACTGGCTGGAGTTGCTTGACCCTGAGGTGACCTCTGTATGCTCGGATCTTCAGCAGAAACTGCTTTTTGCTCAAAACAAGGTAAACCGATCTAAACAGATCATTTGGGTATGGCTATTTATTTAGGGTGTGTTCACGCTTGTAGTGCAGTCCAGCAACAAGAAATGATACATTGGATCCTGGTTTTCATAGTATTTACAAGATGCATATTTTGTGACAACTTACTAAAATTCAAGGGTTAGTTCACCCAAAAATGGCAATTCCGTTATTAATTACTTTACTCTCATAGTACCACTGAGACCTTCATTCATCTTCAAAGCACAAATTAGGATAGTTTATATTAAATCTGAGATCTCCCTCATCCTCCATACACAGCAATGGTTCCTGATTCATTTGAAGTCTTGGAAAATTCCAAAAAACATCCTCAAAACAGACCACGTGCCTTCAGTGGTTCATATTATCAATCTGTGAGAATACTTTTATGCACACATAAGCAAAAATAACTTTATTCTTAGTGTCAGTATATTGTGCATGTTCACGAGAGCACCATGCTCTTTATGCGTGACGTTCTCTGTCACTCCTGTGATGTATTACCTCAGATGTGCCTGTAGTGTTTTGTTTCAAACAGAGGAAGTCACGTGAGTTCATCCACTTTATACATCAGTGCATAGCGCTCATGAACGCGAACCTAACACTGAGAAGAAACTGTTGAAAAAAGTCATTATTTTAGTTTTTTGTGTGCGCACAAGTATTCTCGTTGCTTGATAATATTTCTATTGAAACACTGTAGGTATATGGTCTGTATTTAGGATTTTATTTTGGTATTTATATGAATGAGTTGGGAGCCTTGCTGTCCATGAAGGATGAGGAAGCTCTCAGGGTTTAACAACTTAATTTGTGTTCTAAAGATGATCAAAGGTCTCAGGGGTTTGGAACAACATGGGAGGAAGTAATTAATAACACACGTGTTGTATGTGTGTACATGTGATGGTATTTTATCAGTTGAGAACTCATGATGAGCTTATAAATCATGTAAAGGCGTCAGAATAGCCCCAGCAATTGCTCAGCCACACAGAAACGAAGATCTTCTGCAAGCAGACACGTTCTTGACGGCTGTGCTGAAATGTAATTTCTTCATTTTCACTGTAACATCATTTCTTGTCTTTGGTCTGTTATTACCATTATTTGTTTGGAAGCAGATGAAACTTTTATTTTCAGCTGAACCAAACTTGCCAAGTGTGAACACATCCATACTGTAGATATGCATATCTGAGGATACTATTCTAGTGAAACTCATTCCTTGCTGTGGGAAAAATTAGAAAATATAAGGTGTATGTTATGACACCAAATGTTAAATTATTCAGTCAAAAGTACATAAATGCATTTTGGTTTTTGTTTATCTTAAAGAATTTGTAATTCAGTCATTTGTTCAAGAAGAATATAAAGACGATAAATGGGAAAAATTCTTCTGAAATCAAAGAAACTGAAATACCAAACAGATGCCATGTATTGTGTCTTTATAAAAGATGAGTATAAACTTTCTCATTGTCGTCTTCAGGCTAAAAGCAGTGGCACAAGTGTGGCTCCTTCATACAGGCCATACTTGCTGGCCCTCCTCACGCATCAGTCCAACTGGAGCACGTTACATCAGTGCATCAGCTCTCTGCTCAACAAACACAGAGAGCAGAGGTCAGCAGCTCCTCGCTTTAGCAAACACACTTACTGCATTTCATACTCACACCTGCAGTGTGTGTAACTCTGTTTCATCTGATCTCCAGACTCGACCCGACCTCAGCTCTGGACTTCCTGTGGGCCTGCAGTCACATTCCCCGCATCTGGCAGGGGCGAGATCAGAAAACCCCTCAGGTGATATTACTTAATAGGGGTAGAATATAGAGTTTGTTCTACATATCAATGTTTTCTTGTTACATATATATAATGATTTAATATAAATGATAATGATATACAAATGAATCTGATATGTTGATAGCAAGGTTTCTGTTAAACTTCATAAACATTAACGGAACAAGCACCAATCAGGCAGAGGGCATTTATTCTGACAAAATCGACATTTGGTAAAATATTTGTTTGTTGAACAATAAATGTACAAATTTAAACCTGCAATAATAAATGCACTTTGTACTTTTAGCTATAAAGTAGTTACAGTAATCACAAATGTTTGCCTTAAAAAAACATCATTTTTGCTTCTAAATTGTAATGTTACAATGAAATCAATAACTGTAAACTAATTTCAATAATCAAAAAGTTCGCCTTAACTTTTGCTTTATAAAGCATGATTTTTTTTTCTTTAGATTGTAATGTTACAGTGTTAGAATATCATTTGATTTTTTTTACCATTTTATTTTGCACAAAAGGTCTAGAATAACTTACATTTCAATTCATAAGTCACTTTAATTGCTTTTCAGACACTTTATTATAAACATTGTTTCTTTGGATAATATTAAGCAGGTTTAAAAAAATAAAAATAAAAAAGCATTGGGTGATTAGTTCCTATATCTACCCGATGCAAAAGCCTCAATACCTAAAATACACAATAAAAACAATGTGATATTGGTTTATAAAGCACTTCAATCTTTATATTGCTCTTTAAGCAGCCAACTTTAGTGTTAAACATGAAAAACATCTCTCCAGTGTATTCATTCTTTTCCTCATGTAAAATGTGTATTTGTGTGTGTCTGCAGAAGCGCACAGAGCAGTTTGTGTTGAAGCTAAGCTCTGAGGAGCTCATCAGTCTGGTGGACCTCATCCTGTCTGAGTCAGAGCTCAGTTGCCGGGACTCAGGCTCCTCCAAGAGCGCTCTGGACCCGGTCTCCTGCTCTCTTCTCCAGTCCCGACTGCCTCTCCTGCATAGCTGTCTGCACTCAGACCTGGACAATGTCAAGAGGGTCTCTGAGTACCTCATCAGCTGCGTGAAGAAGTGGGGAGACAGGTACACCCTTTGAGTCTGCATGTGGCAAAAACATTACATTTTCTCCCTTTAAATCATATAATTTTAAGCAAATCTCTCCACACTGGGTCTATTTTTGTTCATACGTTCACTGAGCTGTCACTTTGCATTAAGGGCTAGAGCTGTGATGAGAAATCATTCGAGAAATCAATTATGCATCGATTCTGAGATTTTCAAAATGCATCAATATTCTATCTTTAATCAATTCTGTGCTTATTTTTTAACAACAGAGAGCGCACTAGGCAATTTTTTTCATACACTATAGCCAGTTTAGCTTATTTAATTCACCTATAGTGCATGTCTTTGGACTGTGGGGGGAAACCGGAGCACCCGGAGGAAACCCACATGAACACGGGGAGAACATGCAAATTTCACACAAAAATACCAACTGGCCCAGCCGGGACTCGAACCAGCGATTTTCTTGCTGTTAGGTGACAGTACTAACCACTGATTCACCATGGCGCCCCTACAATTGAATCAATTGCTTTGCAAAATGATTTACTGTTTTGAAGCATTTGAAATGTGACACCTGGTGGCCAACACATGTAAATGCAACAAAAAATCAGGCCAAACATGCATTAGAATCGACTTTGTCAAACATGTTGCGAACTTTTAATGGAAACTATAACCTAAAAATGCACTTAGCTTATCATATTTCTAAGAATTGGATGCAAGTAGGTTATGGCTGTTTATAAAGCATACTGCTCCATCTGCAGTTAAAAACTAAGATCAGAGTCCATATAAGAGAGAATAGCGACGCAGTTAGAAAATCTCTAAATTAATGCAGAATCTATTTCTTGAAAGATTTTTTCACCACAGCTGTATTAATAACCATGATCTAGTGATTTACATATGCGTTATAGATGCACTATATAATGGTGCAGTATGGGTAATGCAGGTCCATTCTATATTGCTTTTTGATTCTACTTGCTTCCTATTTTTTTCTGTTCTTCTTTTCATCTTGAACTGCTTAATGTACAGACATTTCCTCCATCTGAACACACCCGAATACACGACTGTATATAGTAAGGTGGAAAATAGTATGTGAGATGAGTAACAGGTTGAAATGATTATTATTTTTAAAATAAAATAGCTTTAACTGAAATGCCCCATAAATTCAAGATAAAAGGAAAAAAATGCCCCTGCACAGTTACTAAATTGTTATGACTGCCACGATCACACGTTTCTGTTGATCGCAGTAGCCAATTTGATGTGGATAGATTAGTCACTAGTGAAATGCCTGACTTAGAGCTGGACGATATAACAAAAATCTCATATCACAATATAAATCATCATATCCTGATAACGATATATATCACAATATAGTACTATTTCTGTAAATTCAATCAATTGATAGTTTTTATATATATAAATGTAAAAAATGTAAAACTAAAATGTAACCATTGCAGCTTTCTCACAATGCTGTTTTGTCTGCGTCCCCGTAATGGCGTGTAATATTGCGCATTATGATATTTTTGAAAAAATATTATCACAAAATAATTGGACCATAATATGAAACATACTTTTTGTCCATATGATATATATCGTCATATTGCACAGCCCTACTTCTGACTGAATTCTGCGCTAAGAACTTTGATAATGATTCTAATTAAGTAAATAAGTTTAAATAAACGTATTTATTCAAGATGCAATCTTCAAAGACACAAAGGACTGTTAAAGAGTTTTATTTTCCTAAAAATAGAGCAACTTAATATATTTTCCATTACAAAACAATATATTAATCGCATCAAAACAGTGTCAGACAGAGGTCAGCATTTGAACCATATTACCATACATTGTCACACTCACCACCATAACAAAGACAGCGCACTGAACTTCCTCCTTAAAGACACTGATAAACGCGTGTGATATCACCAGCGTCGGTTTGCTTGCAGCAGAAATGCTCCACATCAGGCATAATAGCAGGAGGAGCTGTAATTAGCTCTTGTGGTGTGAAATGAGAGGCAGCTGAAGCTGTGATCTAGCAGAAAGAGCTCAGTATAGTATAATGAATGCGTGAGGATTAAGGCTCTGGCTCTTCCTCTGGCTTCTGTTGTGAGTCGTAGCTCAGACCGAGGCTGTCAGAGAGATCAGAACGGGCCTCTTTGTGCCTTCCTTTCATGAATCTGCCTTGAGTTAATAAACCCCCTTAATGAGAGGGAGAAAACTTTGGACAAGGTCAGACCAAAAAAAAAAAATTACTACTGAAATACAATGTTTTTAAGTCGAGCTAAGCTGTCTTTTGGTTGAGAATGGGCCCGAGTAATGCTGGCGTGCACAGAGCGCTTGGTGGGATAAACATTCGTGTGCTTGTTTGGCATTCTGTCTGTATCTGTTGCTTTTGAGCACAACAGCGGATTAGCAGGCATAAACCACAATTAAGCAACAAAGTTGTCGGTGTAAAAAGCTTTCGCTTGATTGGGTGAGCTGTAATGACTTTGCTCTCTTTTTCGTAATGCAGTCTGTTTTGATACTGGCCAGTTTTTATAGTTAAACCACGGTAATCTGTCACCTTTTGTGTCATTGTTTACAGTTTTTGGGTAAATGACTAAATATTTTGTGGAAAATTTTTTATTTTTTTATTTTGAGTAATTATTTGTGTTTATTTAGTTAATTATAATGATTAGAATTATAATAGCTTATGCTTTTTTATTGCCCAAAATATGTAATAATAATAATAATAGTAATAATAATGTTGTTGATCATACAATAATAATAATGAATTATTGACTTTATTATAATGTATTTCTATTGTTATATAAGTTATAAACAGCATGTCACATATTTAAGACATTAAATTTAACAGTATTTTACTATAAATATTAAATTACTATACTATACTCACTATAAGTATTATACTATACATTATTTTATTATAATTATTGTACATTATACTGTAGATAATTATTTTTGTATAATTATAATCATTAAAATTATTTAGGTAATTTTTTTATAATGGCCCAAAATATAATATAGATTTTTAATATATAGATTTTTTTTAGTTCATGAAGTGTTTGTTTATTTATTTATTCATTTATTTATTTATTTATTTATTTATTTATTTATTTATTTATTTATTCTTATTATTTGATGCTTTAAAATTTTATTTCTCACACCAATTGACCTAGCGAACCCAAAAGTGCGTAAAAATGGTAAAAGAAAAAAAAAAAATGCAATGAAATGGTAACCAGTCACTGCATTTTTCATATTCATCAAATTTTTAACCTAAACTCCTGATGCTGATTTGATATATTAAAAAAAAGACCCTGAAGTGCTCTTCTTTGCTTTTATTGGCAATTTAAGTAGTTATTTATTGTTTCTCTGCTGTTTACAGTATAATGAGTAAGAAGTGTCAGACGCTGCTGCTTCAGATCTATCTGCACTTCCCGGAGGTCATCCAACACATCCGCCTACCAGAGGCCACACTGAGCGGCGAGGGGGCAGCAGACGGCAGCACATGCAAGGTACCCGCTGCAGAGACTGGCACCTCCTGTTAATAGCACCGCACGGATTATTAATACTCTGCTTGTTTTCTCTCTGTGTGTGTGTATCTGCACATTCAGCTGGACGTCCTTGTGCATCGGCTCATCATTCTGCTGGCTGACACTGGAGACTCCAAATCAGCTGAAAACCGTGTGTCTGATGCCAATCTGGCCTGCAGGAAACTGGCTGTGTCTCACCCGGTGCTCCTGCTCAGGTTTGCACAACACACATCACAGTTTTCTGTTCAGTCCAACAAACTGTTGAATGTGTAGTTATGGGTTGTACTCAAATATGTGGATTTATAATATATGAATAAACAGTAATGGCTCTGTAATGGCTCTAATCTATAGGTCATGTTGGGTAGTTGTAGCAAGTGGTTATATCTGTGTCTGGGGCAGTGTTCAGTGTAATTATATTCACAAAGTCACTACTTACTGTAATTAAATTACCTTTCTGCTGAAAAAGTAGAGTAAGGAATTAATTACTAAATTAACAACAGTACTATATAAATCAATTTAGAGAAGCAGAGGTAAATGTATTTTGCAAAATAATTATATTTTCAACTGTTAAACATTATCATTTATCAAGATAATTGCACATGCTTAAGAAAAAAATATTGAGAAAGTAGTGTCAATGTAAATTCAGAGAAGCAGAGTAATTGTAAATCTATTTTTGTTGTTCAGATATTTTGCAAAATACCTCAAATTTTTAACTAAAGAAGGGTTTTTTTCCCAAAAACTGCACGTTTAAGAAACAATCCAATGCTTTAGAAGTTTATGCCAATATTTGTATGAAATATGGTGTCATTACTTTCAAATGTTTTGTGTTTTGATACATGTATTGTTTCAGTTTTAAGTGTTCATTTTTTTAGGCCCTGTTTGACTCAAATGTGAAGATTTAAGAGTTTTATTTCTATAGTCAATGCATTAAGATTTATGTGGAGTTTTAGTATTCAGTCAAGTAATTTAATTACTTATTGAGTAACTAAGTTGCTTTTCAGACAAAGTAATTAAAAAAGTGATTTAAATACAAATGTAATTATGTAATTAATAATTAATTACTTTTTTGAACTTACCCAACACAGGTCTAAAGTACAGTTCTGATTTTAAAAGATAGTGTTAGTTAATGTGACCTTAAAAAGATAAAACACTCTAATATTAACATAAAATTCTTCTTTTTTTTAAATATAAAACATTAATATTAATATTTTTTTATTTAAAACTTTATACTTGCATAATCAGACATGCTAATGATGAGTGAAACAAAATTTTCAGCAGAAAAAAATTGGTTTATTTTTTTGAGTAATGTTTTCATTTCTGATATGAAGAATACAACATACATTTTGAAAACTTAAAATTATGATATGAATGTCAATTTTTGTGTATTTGTAAATGTGTAACTTGCCACACTTGTAAAGTCCTGGAAAATTTTGAAAATGCACCTGGAAAGTGCTTGAAAAATGCTTAAATTTGACTTTGGGTGGGTGGGGGTTAGGAGGTGTAAGAATCCTGAACTACCACACTTCAGCAGGACTGAATCTCTGAGATGTTACCCATTTGTCAAACTTGCCAGGTGACCAACACATACCATAGTGGAAAGCTAAGCTAAATGAAGAGGCTGAAAGGAGAATTTAAATGACCGAGTAAATCTTAAGAGCTAATAAATAAAAGGGGGGGAATTTCTTGTATTCGTAATTCAATTTGTGAATCCATTTATTTATTTCTCTTTTTAAATTGCATTTCAAAATTCCACTTTTAATTTTTGAATTCATGGATGCATTTTTAAAATGTTGTACTTAGTTTTTTGTTTTTTTTGTAAATCTCTTTTTTAATTTCAACCATTTATTGGTGGATTATTATTTTATTTATAAATTCTTTTTATAGTTAAAAACATTTATTGTCCATTAAAATATCAAATTCGAAATAAGTTTGCAATTGTATTTATTTATAAATTATTAAATTAATTAGTAATGTCATTGCTAATTGGTGCAATTACTTATTAATTAATAAATTATTTTCTTTATTGCTGTTTCTGTGAAGCTTATGTTTCTACAGTATCTCAGAGGGACCAGTTTAGACCCTGTATCAAAGAGCTGATCTTGCAAAGTATGCTATGATAAATGTTAAACAATTTGTATGAAACCACTCCAAAACAAAACTAATAACCCTAAAAATATCATAATAGGAACACTTTAATTACCAAAATAATTGTGTATGTAAAAGATAATTGTGTGTTTTCCAGACATCTGCCCATGATCGCTGCTCTCCTGCACGGTCGCATCCATCTAAACCTTCAGGAGATCAGGCAGCTGAATCACCTGGGCTTCTTCACCGATGTTCTGGCTGTACTGGAGCTGCTGCAGCCGCTGGTTTTCAACTCTGACCACCAGAGGGCGCTGCAGGACTGTCTACTGTCCTTCATCAAAGTACTGCAGGTAATTAAGCACACAGACCTCCTCTAGTCTTGTACAGAGGTCACATTTAATGAATGGAAGGTTAAACATATGGTGACGTTAATGTTTTCTGATCATGATTGTGTTTTTAGTGCTATTACAAATCTTTCAGGTTGCTTAACTGCTAGTTTAAGATTGTTTGTCACATGGTCATAGACGATGTGTGTTTAAAGCATAGGTCTCAAACTCGGTTCCTGGAGGGCTGCTGCTCTGCACAGTTTTGCTTCAACCCTAATCAAACACAGCTGATCCAAATAATCAAGGTGTTCAAGACTACTATAGACTATTAAGCAGGTGCGAGTCGGAGGTGGTTGGAGCCAGACTGTGTAGAGCTGCGGCCCTCCAGGAATTGAGTTTAAGACCACTGGTTTAAAGCATCTAAATAGTTTTGAAGTGTAATAATGTAGTTTTATTTTTTAGTCCAGTTTTTTTCCTGTTTATTTTTTTAAGTACTTGCTATCATACATTTTTACTATGATTTACAAAAGAGACCCACTAATATGTTCAGTCAGTGTAAAGTTAGTTTATATATCAAAACAGTCAGTAATATTTAGAAGAAGAGTCATTTAATGACATATTAAAAAAAAAAAAAAAAAAAAAAAAAAATCTGTTGAAGGATCACAGTGCAGCCCTAAAATATTATTTTAATTGTCATACATTTGTCAGCATGACATATTTGATCATTCAAAATAAAATAGTTATTGTATGACCACTTATTTTTTATGTACTGTAATAAGTGTTACATAAATTTGTTACACTGAACATTATTTAATTCATATTTTCACATTTTGTTTTCACAAATATTATTGCTATTGTAAATAGACACTTAGATTATATTGTGTATCCTGTTTAATTTTAATCATTTAGTTTTTTCAAATATTTCCCAAGTAATAGTTATCAGAGAGAAGATTCTAAAAAAAAAAAAACATTTTTAAACATAATAGTTTCAATAACTATTTTCTTTTGTCTTTGCCATGATGGTAGTATATAATATTTTACCAGTTATTTTGCTAGATACTACTATTTAGCTTAAAGTGCAATGTAAAGGCGTAACTCGATTAATTCCATTACCTAGGAAAGTTAAGTTAATTAGGCAAGTCATTGGACAACGGTGATTTGTTCTGTAGCCAAGCAAAGCGAAAATATTTCTTAAAAGGGCTAATAACATTGACCGTAGCAGGTTGTACATTTAATAAAATAATTGTTTTTATTCCAGCCAAACTAAAAGAAATAACTTTCTCCATAAGATAAATATAATAGGGAATACTGTGTTATTAATTAGAATGAATTAAATTGAGCAGAGAGTACTATATTATGGATGACAACAATATCAAACATATTCTCTTTCAGAATGACATTTAAACCTTTGTTTGAAAGTTGTACAATTTTTATATCTATTTAAAAATATAATTGCATTAATAAATATAAATGGCTCTCACCATAAAACATATTTTATCAGAATATGAAAGTTTAAGTACTATTAGACAAGATTTTTTTAATGAAAACACTTTGGATGTTTAAAAAAAAAAAAAGTAAAAAAAAAAGTTATTTCTAATAATTGTACGAA
>CAIGQV010016547.1:21493939-21508664 GCA_903798115.1 Danio jaintianensis
GGTCTTGTTGGTTTCAATGCTGGTTTTGCTGGTTTCAATGCTGGTTTCAAAGCTGGTTTTGCTGGTCTCAATGCTGGTTTTGCTGCTCTCAATGCTGCTCTCAATGCTGGTCTCAATGCTGGTCTTGATGCTGGTCAGGACCACCACTGAGACCAGCAAGACCAGCATTGAAACCAAGCATACCAGGATCAAAACATACCTTACCAGCATATGCAGTTTTTTTCAGCAGGGATAGAATTTTATATAGTCTGTAGAATATTATGAAAAGTCATTCTAAAGGTTTACAATTATCATTCACTTTTCAACTTCACAAAATAACAGCATGTTCATTATCAAAATATATTGTATTACTATATAAGCACAACTATTTCACAGTAGCTTCCCCAACACTGGTTCATAAAGGCCAGTGACTGGTGATTCACGACTTCTAACTCCACAGGAATGTAACCCGGTGATGCCTCCCACTTCAGATAAATCTAAGTGTCACTTCTCTATCTCCAGATGTGCTCGAACCCTGCCAGATTGTTGGTGGAAAAGATAAACAAGCATACTCTAGTAATTACCGTTGTAAAAGTATGAGGAGAGCATGAGGACTCGGATCCGTGGATGTTTTAACAGCTGCCTGAAGAGTTTTTGTCCTTCCGCGCTGTTGTGGCCTTAAAGCGGGGTGACTCACTCCACTCAGAAAGGCCCAGCTGTAAATCGTGGATGTCTGGATCTGATCAAAGTTACCGCGGGATTAGTGGTTAGCGCTGATGCCGGTGACAGCCCTCCAGTCTCTCTGCAGTTTGATCTGATTAGCAGATAGAGGGTGGATGAAAATGATTGTGGGCTGAAACGTTCCTGGGAATTAATTCACGCACCTGTGTTTTGTGCTCGGAGAGATCATGACAACTCCTCGCTCGTCCGTCAACGACAGGGATGCAGATGTTCAGAGTGCGATGCTGTCTTCTTTCAGTGCGTATGTCTAAAACAGGAAGAATTTCTGTTATTCAAAGGTATCAGTCATCTACTGGATTCTTTTTTTTTTCGTTATTGCATTGTGACGAGTCATTTTAGTCACCAATTTTGTCATCTTTTACTTGCTTTCATGTTTTCCTATATCTATGTAACTTTATTATGTATAGCTCAGTAAATAATTGATTATTTAGTACAATACAAACTGATTATTGTATAGTACACTAAAAAATATGTTAATCAACAGTTTCTGTATTTAGTGATTCATAAGTGTTTTCCGTTTATGGTTGTGAATTGCATTATGGGACCTTGATCTCTGCTGGTCGACTTTTGATGTTTGTTTTTTTTTGAGTCTTGTGGCTACTTCTGTAAGTTGCGGATCTTTCCCAATCCCTAATCTTATCTCCAACTTCACTTCCTGTCCAGCTGCTCTCATATCCCAATAAAACCCAAGCCCCCCTCCTCCTCCTCCTCCTCCCAAAAAAAAAGAAAATACACCAAAAATATTTAATGCTTCGCCTGGAAACAACACAATATCATCTAATCAAAGAAAATAAATGTTGTGTTTAAATCTCTGATCATGGGGATTTATCAATATCAATTACATGCTGAACTGCTTCTCAACATAATCAAAGCAAATCCCTCTTGAGTTAAATTAAAGACCCATTCAAAATGAACTCATTTTTCACAGACAATCCATCACTAACAAATGTCCATGAGTTTTCCTGAAGGCACTTAGTTTTTAGCTTGTTTGCCAACTAGACATGGCAAGAGTTTTGTTTTTAAGCCAGGCCGACTGTTAGGAATGCTTCCCTAAAGATCAAGTTGTTTGCCCTCTTAAATCGTTTATGGAAGATCAAGTGAATTAGTTAAACCAGAAGAGGATATTGGGCCAAAATTAGACTTTGAAATAGTATTTGGATGATTTAGTCTGGTGTTCAGTTTTCCAGAACTGCTTGTTGATGTTAAAAAATGGAGAGATACTCTGTAAACTGATTTACCTCCAGCATCTCATTAGCATGGCTGTCAATCAAGTGCACACTGTTGTACAATGATCAGTAACAGTATTCTTGGTTCAAATGCAGGTTGTGTTTAGTGAAAATTCTATATATTTTTAAAATGTTTGGAATGTTTAATTCCATGTAGGTATGAGTTTAAATTGTGCAAATTTGTAACATTTTGATTTGGTCGCTAATTTGACTGATCTGATTTGTACATTTTAGTACGATTTGATTATTCCCCAATGAAGGGGGGGTTTTGGGGGCATGCCTCCCTTTAAAAATCGTACACAGTTTGTATGATTTTTCCACTTTTCTGACAATACGTAAAATAATTATATTTCCTCGTCAGATTGGGCTGAAATAAACACATGCTTGCGCACATTATGATGTATTTTTAGTCAGGTTCAGAACTCTATAAACCCAATATGTGATATGCTTGTGTAAGGTCAGTATTTTCATAAAATTGCCATTTATAGTTTACACAGACTAAGAAAATATTGAAACCTGTTTTCAAAAGTTTGCATTTTCAGACCTACAAAACATTGTTGTCTTGAAACATAAAATAATATTCTTTTCAGTCTTGAAAACAGACAATTGTTTTTTGTTGATAATGGTGTGGCTGGTGTAATTTCAATTGTCAGAATGAGTAAGCTATTTGTTTAAAATTACTCAAGTATCTACATCTAAATGATTTAATTCGCAGTCAGAGTGTCCTATATTTGATGTGCTGCAGCAAATACTTTTGCATTCCTCCCTAAGTACAATTTGGTCTTGAGCTGGGAAAGTGATCTGTTTTCAAAGGCCGCAGATCTGTGACCCAAAACCATTGTTAGTGAACTCTGTCCTCAGCTCAGGACCGAACAATACACCTTGTTTGGACAGGTGATCTTATTCCTAATGTGAAGAAGGCTTTGAGTGAGATAACAGGCTTAGACGTCTTTTGCAACAAAAGCAGTGGGCTTTAATCTGACAGCAGAATTCCCAGTCGAAGCCACTCATTCTCCATTTCAGACGCAAAAAAAAAAATGCCAAAGACAAGCAGGTTGATTATGGAAACTCATCAAAGCCTTTCCTGAAGATTTTTTAAATTTGTTTGTTTGTTCATTTAGCCATGTTGTATCGCAAATTAACGTCACCCAAATGCTGCAAATGGGCTTGTAAATGAATGTCAATTATGTGGCCCAATTAGTGTGATGTGTTTACTGTGTAAACAGAGGCTGTTTGTTTGCGCTCTCTGCAGAATTCAACCAAAGCTCTGTTTGTGTTGGCTTTTCTTACAGAACGTTCCTCAGCTGTGAACCTTCTGATTCTCCCTTAATGATTTAAGATCCGTCTGTTGCTTTAAGATCTAAACCTTGTATGAAGAGAGCAAACAGGTTTTGCCTGCAGTTGTACGTGTCTTTCAAAGCGTTTGCAATGCTTTTCCCCATTTTTCCCGCCACACTCCAATTGCAAATGTCTGTTTTGTCACATTAATAAGTGAACACAGAAGCCTGAACTTGTCTATGGAAAACTTCAGACTGACAGGCCTTTCCATACACTCCTCCCTAAAAGGAACAGGGGGGGATATTACTCACTTATTACTCCTTGAGAGTAGCCGAGGTGTGGATTAGGAGGCATTAGGTGTCACCCTGGATGTAGACTGAAGAGTGATGCTAAAGAAACCTCTCTTAAATGAAGCGTGGAGACAATGGTCCCCTATTTGATTGGGCTCTTTCCATCAAAGCCAACCCTGTTTTGCTAGGATTAGTGCTCATGTGTGAGTCATGTGACTCCGAGAGAAGGCGGGACTCACACCTGATTCAGGTGAGAAATTTTGAACCTGTGAAGATCTTCAAGAGGAAGTCCTTCTTCCCGCTGGATCTCCACAGCGTCTTGAGTTTTCTTCTGGAGTTTGCTGGATTTGGTCATGTTTGGCGCTGGGCATTTGGTGTCTCCTATGTCTCCTGCAGTCTTCCACTCTCCGGCTGCTCATTTCTTCCCAGCATTCCCTAGCAGGTTGAGTTCTCCGCAGATCTTCATCCCCGGGCCTCTGCTCAGCTATGAGCTCCTGCGCAGTTACCTGCAGCCCGAACCCTGCAAACAGAGCCTGCTGCTGGCCGCTCATCCGTCCACAGGACGCCCTGCTGACAACTTCGGTGAGCACACTGAAACATTTCTGTTAGAACATCTAATATAGACATATTTTATGTTTTTATTTGAGTGAAAAGCAGAAGGACTTTAATTTTGTAATATATGTGCTATTACATATATTACAAATATTTTGTGATTTATTTATTATGTATTGCTTTACTTAAAAAAATTTTTTTAAGCAAATAATACTTAATTTGTTCCATATTGTATTATATTATATTATATTATCAACAATAAATGCTTCAAACTAAACCGCTGTTTTACCAATTTGTCACCAAGATATTCTTATTAATTAAAATATAGTGCAATCACTTATAATATTTGTATGATATATTATTTTATTTTATTATTTTATAATAACTTATTATAATTATATAATATATTATTTTTTATAAATATTATACAAATAAGTTTATATATTTTAATGCATTAAGTTAAGATCAGAATAAGTGAGTTGTTTCTATATCTGTTAGGCAGAATGGCAATGCAACATTAGGCTATTAGCTTTTTTATTTATAATTTGACATTTACAAGTTATTTGAGATATTAAAGCAGACACTTTACTTGTATTTAAAGATTTCAATGTATGTAAAATTCTGGACATAAAAATTGAATAAACATATAGGCTACTATAGGCCTAATAATTATTAATACTAGTAATAAATATTATAATATTAATAAATTATTGCGTATTTATAATTTTTATGACCAATGCAAAAAAAGTCTTTAAAAAATTTATTTTGTTACGATTGTATTATTTTAGCCCATCACACAAAAAATGGACCTAAAGCCTATTTGATCCTATACATAAAGATTTTTACGCTAAAAAAAAACGTGAGAGAAAACATAGTCACTAGTGACTTAGCTTTGGGTCTTATATATTTATTTATATATATTTCAGCGATTTGTTCTTAATAACATATTGTTCTTAATAAGCATAACGTTCATTAACAGAGTCCATTAGCCACTCATATTCGCTCATAATTGTCCATCCTCCTTTTACAGTATTTAATAGGATTCGAAATGTTTACAAAGGATCGGCTAACAGCTCGTAACTAACAATCAATTATCCGGCTCGGCTGAAGAGGCCTTAATGAACGCCGCGCTAATTATCCAATCTAGAGCCATTAGTTCCTTGTCAGCCGCTGGCAATTGTCTAATTGGCGGCTGCGATGTGGCTTCCAGATGAACCGCGGCCAGTGAAGCAGCGGCGGGCGCGCGCGAACTACAGCAGCTGGCAGCTGGAGGAGCTGGAGAAGACCTTCCAGAGCACACACTACCCGGACATCTTCATGAGGGAAGCCCTGGCGCTCAGACTCGACCTCATCGAGGCCCGAGTGCAGGTCCGTCCTGTTCTCGCTTTCTCACTGTGATGCAGGACACAATGTGCATGGAGGCTCTATAGCCTACTGAATTTTTCTCTGAGGCAGTTCTGAAGATTAATGTTTGCATTTCACAAAATTTAGAGTGTTGTTGATCTTTAATGTAGGCTAGGATATATATTTGAATCTAATTTTGAGAAGACGACTGGAAAGAGAAGAAGAAAAACAATGGCTTGATTTTAAGTATAATAGTTATTAGAAATATTGAAAATAATATTTAACATAGTAACAGAAGCAAAACTGACAAGGGGAACAAAATCCTATATATGTTTTTTTTTTTCCTGCAAATAGGCTATACTATACTATACGGACTATTGTGCTTGTTAAGGGAAAAAATTATTTCAGTAAGAAATTAATTAAAAAAAAATTTTTTATTTAAATATATTAATAATTAACATAAAAGGTTTTTGTATAATATTTAGAAAAAATCTTAAAATAACATTAAGAATTATTCTTAAAATAAGACAAAACAGTAAAAAAAATGGAAGGGAAACAATATTTTTTACATTTGTTTATATTATTACTTTAATAATAAATTATTTTATAATTAATACTGATAATTAAATAAAGATAATGATAATACATTAAGTAAATTATATATTTTTTAGAAATACAAAATATCATAAAATATATTCTTAAAATAATGCAATTAGAAAAATTAAACAGGAAAAAAAATTCTTATTGAAAAAATCTATTTTATCACAAATTATTTACATTTCATAATGTATACATGATAACTTTTAAAATAAGAAAACTCTGCTTACCACTGAAAACAAGACTAATGCCATTATTAACATTTGCAAAATTAACCCCTTAACTGTAACCCCTTTTTTTTTGTTCAGACTTGAAAATGATACATAAATAGGCTATGATACAATTGTGATCTGATTATGAATATGATATGTAAATGAATATGACAATTTCAAAAGATAAGTTCAGGTTTAGACATTTTTTCAGTTTAAATGTAAGAAAAAAGGGGTGGCATGGTGGCGCAGTGGGTAGCGCTGTCACCTAACAGCAAGAAGGTCGCTGGTTCGAGCCTCTGCTGGGTCAGTTGGCATTTATGTTTGGAGTTTGCATGTTGTTCCCATGCTCCGGTTTCCCCCACAAGTCCAAAGACATGCGCTATAGGTGAATTGTGTAAGCTAAATTGTCCGTAGTGTGTATGTGTGTGAATGGGAGTATATGGGTGTTTCCCAGTGATAGGTTTCAGCTGGAAGGGCATCCGCTGTGTAAAACATATGCTGGATAAGTTGGCGGTTCATTCTGCTGTGGTGACCCCAGATTAATAAATGGACTAAGCCGAAAAGAAAATGAATGATTGAATGTAAAGAAAAAGTGCTACCTGTGCGACTTTGACAATTAAGAGGTTAATATTGTGTCACTGGTGGTACCTTGTGGTAAAAAGTAATATGTTGTACTTTTTATATGTACCTTTAAGATGAGGACAATTTCAGTATAAACAAGTTTATTGGCTGCATCAGTAACAGCTCTCGAAGCCTAACAAAAATTATCAAAGTGCATTTTATATAAAATACTTTTTTTCACATTTAATTGAACGCGTTACTGTTTCTAAGCAACTGTTTGTGAAAATGTCTAACTAAATTCTACAAGAGAACTCCTCCTACTCCCTCAAATCTTTTTCAGAGTAAGTTATATTTACTAAAACTAATTGCAAATACTTTTTAAAAATCTATTTCCATCTGACTCAACCAAAAAGACAATTTTTGTTTTATTTATTCTTGAAAAGCAAAGCTGACGCCAACTTTTGTATTCAAAATATTTGCATAACACAATTAAACTCAGTCTAAAAACAACACAAACACCACAACTAAATTAACATATTTGCTCCTCTGTTCCCCCAGGTGTGGTTCCAGAACCGTCGGGCTAAAATGCGTCGTCAACTGAAGCTCCAGATCCAAACAGGGGAGCAATGCAGCCAACGGGACACTGACACCAGACCCCCCGAATCCTCCATCAGCATCCCAGAGCTCCACAACAATAACAACAGCAGCCCATGCTGGGACAGAGACCAGGACAGAACAAACCCCACTCATCCCAAACCCTCACCCACAGCCATCCGGAGCCCCGTCACAGACCTGCTTCAGCTGCCCAGAGACCAGCAGGACTCTGAGGTTCCCGGTCCGGAAGATCTGCGCTCCTGCAGCATTGCCAAACTGAGGGCGAAGGCCAGAGACTATGAAGCTGAGATTCACAACACTGTGGCCAGAGAGAGGAAGATGAAGAGCGTCCCGGACAGAGACTGAACTGACACACATCTGATAAACTCTTTATTTATTATTATGCACAATTACACACACAGTGAGGTTGAGAAAAGCAAAACGCACACAAAAAACAGTGCTGGGTTGTTGCTGATGTAATCTGGATTACAAAAAAATACTTTCAATCACATTTTGAAATGGTGATAATCAGATTAGTGATACTTTTTTTGGTGTTGTGTGTGTGATTATATGTTATTCACAGAATGGTATACCAGTAATTTAATTTCAATAGCTGAACTACTTCATTCTAAAATATTTGCTTGTACCCCTAAAGTATAAAATTAATATTTCTATATTTTAACAACAACATTTGATTTTCATAGCTCTCTGATATCTGTTAATGGTCACATGATATGCATGCCAAAAGTGCACAAAGCAAAAAAGAAACACTCTTGACCACCCAAAACACACATGTAGCCAATCAGCAGTAAAGAGGTGTGTCTAGTATCTATAGTGGAGATGTTTTTGGGGGGGTTCTTGTTGAGTTATGACAGTGGTTCTCAATTCCGGTCACCCCTGCACATTTTGTGTGTGTCTCTTATTTGACACACAAGGATCAGTTCATGGATCTCTCTGTTTATGAGCTGATGATCTGAATCAGGTGTGTTAAGTAAGGAAGACATACAAAATGTGCAGGGCGGGGGGGCCTGACGTCCGCAATTGAAAACCACTGGGTTATGAATTTTATAAATTTAAAATTTGTTTAGTGCAACTATTTTTTTTTCATTATATTTATATATATTGGTTTGGTACTAAGTTGTCCTTTTGAAATAAGTAACAAAGAAGTCAGATTACATTACCAATAATTGTATCTATCAACCTCGCGCTCTAAAGAAAAAATCCTTAAAATTACATCAAATGTACAGGCATATTTTTGTAATCAGAATTACTATATTATTATAATATCATTATCATTTCTAAAACTATTTCCTTCAAGGGATGTTACTTTTCTTTCTCTTTGTTTTTGTTTTTTACATCAATATGGTGGCAGAATTTCCTTTTAAAATAAATGAGAAAAGTTGCCAATAAACAAAAAAAAATTATGTAGGATTTACTTTAAATCGATTTTCATTCATTCATTTTCTTTTCGGCTTAGTCCCTTTATTAATCAGGGGTCGCCACAGTGGAATGAACTGCCAACTTATCCAGCATATGTTTTACACAGCGGATGCCCTTCCAGCCATAACCCATCACTGGGAAACACCCTTACACTCCCATTCACACACATACACTACGAACAGTTTAGCTTACCCAATCCTCCTATAGCACATGTCTTTGGACTTGTGGGGGAAACTGGAGCACTCGGAGGAAACCCACGCGAACATGGGGGAACATGCAAACTCCACACAGAAATGCCAACTGACCCAGCCGAGGCTCGAACCAGCGACTTGCTGTGAGGCGACAGTGCTACCCACTGCGCCACCGCGCTGCTAAATCGATTTTCACTCTGAAATAAATGAATTGATAAAATTAGAAAGAAAAGAGAAGTAACACCAATCAAAACAAATCAAAAAGTAATCTGATTACATTGCCAAAAATGTTCAATGTAATCGTTAATCGTTAACAATTTTCATAATGTCAATTGTAATCAGTAATCTCTCAAAAATTATTTTTGCTGCTTGTTCAAAGAACTTATTTAAAACAAGCTGAAACATCACAATTCTTGAGATTTTTTTAGGGACATCTTGATTGTTTTATGTTCAATCCACTTAAATTTGTAAAATCAATTAAGTTAACTTAATCGGTTTGTGTTATAGGACAACATGAAGCAATTGTGTGGAACCCAGCATTTTTTACAGTCACGGATTACAGTCTGTAAGTAATCTACCCAGCACTGAACACAGAATTCATAACCTGAACACAGATTTTTGCTTCATCACATCAGTCATATTGTATCTGTGATACCTATAAGTAACTCATAACTATAGTGTTGTTTGGTATGTAAAATTGCAAATGTTAAGTCTATACAAGTTTTGTTTTTGTTTATTGGTGACTATAAAGGCTGAATTTTATTTACTCTTATAATTATTATATTTTTTATTTATATTATTTTGAATGTTCTTTAGAAGGGCATCATGAAATTACAATTAGCAGAAATTCATATAATGCATTTAAAACATATTAAGGTCAATTCGACATCTACAAAGGTGACGGCTTCAGATGTTGTTGTACTGACAGTGAGTGAACGAGAAACTAAAAAAGGAAACTGCTGATGATGTCATCGATGGCCTGCTCTTCTATCAGCTCTCCTGTTACCGGTGTGGAAACACAGGACGTCTGCAAGCTGCCACAAGCCCTCCAGGAACACAATGGGGATTTTTTTTTCTCTTCCTAACAAATGTGCTTTTTAAAGACTGTGACACTTTTTATTTGTGTATAGATTTTTAGATGATAATAAGGACTTCAAAAGGTTTTCAAACAAAAAAAGATTCAAATTCATTCATTCATTCATTTTCCTTCAGCTAAGTCCCTTTATTGATCAGGGGTTGCCACAGCGGAATGAACCGCCAACTTATCCAGCATATGTTTTACACAGCGGATGCCCTTCCAGCTGCAACCCAGTACTGGGAAACACCCAAACTCACTCATACACTATGGCCAATTTAGTTTATTCAATTCACCTATAGTGCATGTCTTTGGACTATCGGGGAAACCGGAGCACCCATAGGAAACCCAAGCAAACACGAGGAGAACATGCAAACTCCACACAGAAATGTCAACTGACCCAGCCAGGGCTCGAACCAGCGACCTTCTTGCTGTGAGGCGACAGTGCTAACCACTGAGCCACCGTGTTGCCCTCAAAAGTGTCTATCATGCATTTTTACCAGGATTTACGGATTTTATATGATTTTCATTAAAACATCATTCAGTGTAACAAAGGAAACTACGAGCAGGTGCAACTACTTAGAGCCAGTATTTATCTATCTAGCATATCTATCTGCACTATGCTATGTGTATCACCAAATGAATTCGCATGGCAACACTCTAGCAAATGCATAATAATATTCTTGCAACCACACAGAACACACTAGCAACCACCTAGCAACCACTCCGAACACCTTAGCAACTGAATGGCAGCACTCTCTGAGAAACTTCAAATTCTGAGCTTTTAAAACATTGTTAAATGTTAAATTATTAAACTTTTTTTATTTCAAGCTTTTAAAACAACTTTGAACTTTCAGACTTCCCTAAACCATTTTCAATATGTCTTGTGACATTTATTTCATCCATATTTTAATCTTTTATTTTCAGTAAAGTTATTTGAAACATTAAAGTAAACACAACTAATATGGTTTTGCATATAAAACCACTTTTAAAAATGTTATTTAAATGGAACATCTTGTGTGTGAGCCATTTATCCATGTTGTTAAGTTCTTATATCCTATACAATTATCCAAATATTTAAAAAATCTTTTATATTTCATGTAACACTACTTTCAAGAAAATCTGCTACTGGATAATCAGGAGAAAGGTTTTTTCACATCCTCTGAGAATTTCTCACTGGTGTATTTGAAAATTTGAGCACAGCACCTGCTCCATGTCAAATGAATTTAAAGACCCTTAAAGTGAGGGTTGAAAGATTAAAATTCTGTCATTATTTACTCAGCCTTTACTTGGTTGCAAATTTGTTTGACTTTCTTTCTTCTGTTAAACACAAAAGAAGGTATTTTGACGAAAGCTGGAAACCTAACTTCCATGGTGTTTGTTTTTCCTACTGTGGAAGTCAATGGTTACAGCTTTCTTCTCAAAATATCTTCTTTTGTGTTCAACAGAATGAAGAAACATTTAAAGGTTTTGAACCACTTGAAGGTGAGAAAATGGTGAGTAAATTTTCCTTTTGGCGTGAACTACCCCTTTTAATAAGACAATTTCCTGAATCTCAAAGTCAGCTCCGTGCTATTTTTGTGAAACCAAAGTCCAGAATTTGCACTTGTCTCTCAGTCTTCAGTTGTTGGAGTAAGAGTGCCCTCCTCTGGCATCTTAAGGGCATCTTGTGTTGAGATTAAGCAGGTCTGTTTGATCACAGTCATTCTGACACCAACAGTGTGGATGAAATTTCGGAGAGGATTTAACACGTAACAAGCTGCTCAGATTGTCATCATACTCAGGTTTCTGAAGATTCATAAACCCATCAATTCTGCACTCATATATTGTACAACTTGAGATGCTAAGTCAAACACAAAACCATAGCAGGTGAATCATCTAAAATTAAAGTCACCATGAATATGAAGTTAAGATTGTCCTTTTTCCTGTATCATGATGTACATCCAATTGAAATGGTCCTAAAATGAGAAAAAATGTAGGGTGGTGCATGATTTTGTATTTTGGGAACTGATCGTTGGAAGATAGTTGTTGCTAACAAAATGAAGGAAGATTAACGAAGGGACAAAAGCAATGCAGAAACAAGACCTGCCTTGAAAGTCCATCCCAAAAGGAAATTCATGTGACCAGAAGTGAAGGAAATAGATTAAAAAGGTATAGATTAAAAGATTCTGATACATTTTTTACCAAATAATGAAATGCACAGATCTTTATACTGTATATATGTACATATAAACATATATTCATATAAAAGTAAATATTGACTTAATTTCGACTTTAAACTGAAAACAATCTTTTACGGCCTTAGGACTGCTGATAGGTGAGTGTTTCTGTAAACATGGTTTAGCATGTTAAATTGTGTTGTAAGACTGTTGTGACCATAATTATGTGAGTGAAGTGAACAAGGGAAGAGCGGAACTGTGAGCTCATGATAGGAGTGTTTTCAGTGTGGCTTGATTCACATCCAAATGATCTCTTTGCAAGTGTTGTAAGTTTGAGTCACTTAAAATGTACATTTGAAAATGCAACCTGCATGCTGCATGCACCAAACATCTTCCCCAAGTTTGCACTTAGAATGATTTATATTGCAATGGTTATTAGCTGAAGATTTCAAAAGAGAAATTTCCCTGTGGTTGTCTGTCAGAATAAAAGTCCAATGACATATAGTGACCAACGTTGCATTCCAGTCCTAAGAAGGGCACTTCGGAGTGAAAACATTCATGGCCGCCATATTGAAGTGTCATTCCAAACAGAAGTGTTCAATACTGGCCAATTCAAAGGGCCCTGTGGAATGAAGGATTTGAGGGATACAACTGATGGACACTTTACGCCATCATGCTTTGAGTAGGGAGGTTGTTCGGTGACTGGAACCCAGTGCAAATGTGCCTCACATGATCCTAAAAAACTAAAGATATTTTTTGGAGCGCCCCCCTGGTGGCTGGCTGCAGTACAGGCCATAAACCCGTCTTCTCAGTGTAAATGAAAAGCATACCTGAGCTGAATTAAAAAAAAACTACAATAGGCCTATTAACGGTTTTCTTTTTTCAGATATGTTATCTCTCATTTTATCTAGTTTTTATCACACTGATGTGTGTTCAGGTGTTTGTTTGTAGGATGTAGGATTTACTTTACTTTTTCACTTGTAAATTGTAAAATAATTACATAAAGACATAATAAGTAACAATATAAAAAGCAACCAAAATTAGTCAGTAATAATGGACATACAGTATATGGTACCAAAAATGCAAAATCTAATAGTTAATGAAACAATTTTCTTCATGTAATTTATATAGTCAGTTGTAAAATATAGTCTACCCAGCACTCAACGCACATTTTAATTTGAACACAGAAAACTGATTTGATTTGTGCACATTGAGTTTGGGTGGGATTTTGATACTGTGGCCTACCCATGGTCACTCCTCACAGACTTGGGATCCAAATCCAAAACATGACAGTGGACATCATTATTTATAATAGGCACATTCTGGCTTAACTTCAACACAAGGTCTTGGGTAAATAAAAAAAAGACAGTCTTATAAATTGTAGAAATTATGTAGCATATATCATTTAAAGTAAAATAAATCAATTTTATTATTGGTAATGTAAAACAAGTGCTCAAATTTGTAATGAGCTGAATGTTAAAACATATTTTTTCCCTAGATGGTTTATGTACAGTCTGACCTTGTTAGGAGGCCTTTGTTTAAATTCATATTCATGCACCAATAATCTGAACTGATTTATGCTGATGATTGTAAACAATGTCCTCTGCAGCCCCCTGTGGTTTCACCCTAAACACATTCCATGTTTATTCTGCATCATAAAAATATGGGTCGTTCGTGTAATGAAGTACTTTATGAGCACTGTACTATTACAAACAAATGTTGCAATTTAAGTAATAATTTTTATAAAGCGTACACTGAGCTTTTAGATATATAGTCTGGTTGAGTTTAGCTGCTAAAACTTTATTAATTATAACTAACATTATTTACACAAGATGGAACCTAATTGGATGAGGATAGTTAGTTTACATAGTGTCAACCTGAAGCTGCATTTTTTTTTAAAAACGTTTTGATAATTTCATATGTAATATGTCTATGTTTAGGGTGACATAAAGTAATACCTTGGCGTTTTATTCTGCTGTGGCATCCTCCTGAAATAAGGGACTAAGCCGAAGGAAAATGAATGAATGAATACCTTAAACAGAGAAACATAGTTTTTTGCTCAGCTTTGTGCTGAGGCTTTCAAACTAAAAATGATGTCACTTTCTGAAATATGATGGATCATAAAAAATAAATATAAAAAAGAACATAAGCTATATCTGTTGTTTGTTTTTAAAAGTATTAATGCTTTAAAAAAAAATCAGACATTTAATAGATAATACAAATTCAATGTTACAAAAAACAACTTACAATAATAAAACTAAAATAATATCTGTGTGAATCAACTTACTCATAAACAAATTATTATTACACAGATATTCAAACATTGCTGGCACAAAGTTGTATGCTGAATCAAATAACCTCTGAAGTGACTTCATATTTTTGACATGTGAGTAATTTTGATAAGTTTATGCAACAAAAATGATTTGCTGAATTGTTATCTCTATCTATCTATCTATCTATCTATCTATCTATCTATCTATCTATCT
>CAIGQV010016547.1:21508674-21523442 GCA_903798115.1 Danio jaintianensis
TCTATCTATCTATCTATCTATCTATCTATCTATCTATCTATCTATCTATCTATCTATCTATCTATCTATCTATCTATCATTTGCCCAAATAATGATTTCTGTCCGAACGAATTTGAGATTATTATTTGATCTAGTATTCAGCTACTAATCTACGACAGAATGTAAACAAAAATGCATATCATAACTACTGTATTTTGTTTGGTTTTCTAAAATGGGCCTTTATTGCATCACATTCCACCAGCCTCTCTCTTTCGTTTATTTAACATGCAATTTAGTCGCATTAAACAAAGATCTACCACCCAGCAAAACAAATACCATAAAACGAACAAGTAAAGCAATTAGCGTTTAATTATTGATGATAATTTAAGGCTCCTCCTCCTTCATGTCCTCTGCTCCACAGGTGCCGCTCTGCAGAAGTGAGCAGATCTGAAGAGACGCCACTTTTACAGCTCAACGTCCGCATCAATTCATTTTACTCTCGACTTTCCGCGGACGTTTTCTCAAAGGCTTCGTTATTTCGTCGAAAAAGACACTTTTTGTTTTTTTTGTCATTGAAAAGACACTATTTGCAGTAAGTAGAGAGTGCATTTGGAGAGGATGGCGGCTATTAAAGCGCTCCAACAGTGGTGTAAAATTCAGTGCGAGGGATACCGAGATGTGGCCATCAGCAACATGAGCATGTCTTTCAGAGATGGACTGGCCTTCTGTGCGCTCATCCACAAGTTCAGACCGGACCTCATGTGAGAGACTTTTATTTACTTTTATTACTATCTTATATGTCCCTGATTAGGCTAGGGTGCAGAAGTTGTTCGGCTCGTATAACTGTGAAATAGTACACTTTTTGTATTAGGTAAATTAATGAGAATATAACTAATTCAAATATGTATGTCAGGTATTTGTTTAAGAAGGAATGTGTAGTCAAGTGTTGAGCTTTTCAGTCTGGTTCATAGATATCAATACATTATTTCGAGTATTTATATTTGAACATGGTCATATTTAAACAGAGAATTGAATGAAAATTTCCTGAAACATTTGCAATATGTTATGAACAAAAGCGAAAATACCCCTTCACACAAACTGAAACCGAAGTCATTGCAGTCATTTGTTTACAAGCGGCAGAAAGTGTATTTGATAGCGCTGTGTGTGGCAATGTGTACGTTAAATGTTACAGCGTGTGGTCTTAACATATGAAGATATGTTATAATATAATGTTATTTTGATGCTCCTTCAAATATTTTTAGATTACAGGATTTACAAAAATCAGCTTTCACATTTCATTTCAATAAAGGCAATGTGTATTTCACCATTTCATTGCGATGTAAAATGAACTAGTGAAGGAAAAATTATGATTTTTAAAAACTGATTGGGCCTGAGATTTGTACTTTTTCTTACATTTGAAGTTGATGTATATGTAAACTGTCGCCTATTTGAATTAAAGACAGTTGGCATTGCCCATTGACTTGCCTCTTACAGTCACACATGGATTTTTTATTTAAATATCTTGCTTGTCAATTTTTGTTTTAATATACAGTATAGGTTAACCTTAACCCATATCACTGTCTCCTGTTTTTCAGTGCATTAAAAAAGAAAATGTCTAAACATGAACTTATCTTGACACTATATATACAATATGAATATATTCTATAATGTTTTCAAGTGTGGTTTTGAAAAAGCTGACATCACTTTTAATTTTCAGTTTGATACACATTGGAGGTACAACGATCTGTGTGCTTTGCATTGAACGTTGTTTCTTTTCATTTATCATCAGGAATGTTTAAGTTTGACAATGTTTTTATCTGTCTGTGCGCTGACTCATTTCCTTGCTTTCTTTCAGAAACTTTGAGTCTCTCTCCAAAGACAATGTGTATTACAACAACCACTTGGTAAGAGTTTTTTTTTTTTTTTTTTTTTTTGTCCTTGATCATAGGAAACCGTTACATCAGTCTGATGCAGAGTGACCTGTTGCTTGCGTGTTGTGTATCCACATTTAGCTGTATCCTGTACAGATGTGGGTTTGTTACAGTCTCTTGATAGCTAGTGCAGATACTGTAGTTGAAATATTCTGCACAAGACTGAAATAATGAAGATTGCCATTTACTTTCCATCCACTTCTTAAAACCTAAGAGTTTATACACTCTGTTCAACAACAACAATAATAATAATAATAATAATAAAAAAAAAAAAAAAAAAGAATATGTAGCTTTTGACTTAAATTGTATTTTTAGTCAGCATTCTTCAAAATATCATTTTGTTTTCAATGGAAGAGAGAAACTCAGACCTGGAAAACAGTATGGCTGGACTTTCTTTCTTTCTTTCTTTCTCTCTCTCTCTCTCTCTCTCTCTCTCTCTCTCTCTCTCTCTCTCTTTCTTTCTTTCCTTCTTTCCATTTATGCTTTGCTTTTGGCACAATAAAGACATCCTTTAGTTTATCCAAACATTATCTTGCATGAAAATTAATGTCAAAAGTTTCAGACCTCAGCGTGCTTTGCTCAGTTGGGAATAATGTTGTCTTAAAGATTATTTTATGAAAAATAATAGAATGTGAAAATATAGCCTTTTCATTGTGTGCAACTTCCTCTTGCTAGATACAAAGCTTTATTAATTAAGAATAAAGATTCCATGCAAGCTTAGATCATTTTAGCTGAAAGTTTCCTTTTTTACAATGGTAGATTTCAGTTTAAAATGAGGACGTTTAATTTATTTTGAATTAAATTATTTTAAATACATTTATTTGGGTAACTTAACCCTTCTGCATCACTTCTAAATAGTTATGCCCATAAAGGACAAAAATGACTGAATTTAATATTAAAGATATTACATTTATTGCACATACTTGGTTACATTCAAATCATACGAGTAATGTTTGATGTTTGCTTAAATATTGCTGATATGAAATGTAGTAATTTAATGGTGGAATTTTTTGTCCTGAAGGTCCTTAGTGTAACTATTTTTAATGCCTTGTGTGTAGAATAAATGTATTTAAGGACATGAGGGTGAAATATAAACATTTCTATAAATCTTTGCTGTTTGCATTTAACAAAGCAAAATGAAATATAAGGATTCAAGCAAGGGTTAATCATGTATGTTCCCTTTGAAAATTAAATTTTGTCTTTAAGTGTAAGAACTGTCCAACCAGTACCAGTGACCTAATTATTTTTCTTCCCTGTCAGGAAGTGCTTCTGTGAGAATGAACTGGCGAGACGTGCCACAACGGGGACTTTTTCACAATGATAAGCTCTTTCTCCTTTTGCTTCCTCAGAGACAGGCGATTACAGGCCACACACTCCGAGATCTGTTTCAAACCCTCAGCACTTCTATAGACGGCGCTCTGCTGTAGTTTGAACTCGAGCCGCGTGGAGTCTGTCCAGTTAATGCATTATAAACAAGGGTGACAGTCCTCAACAGTGCACCTGATCCTCTCCCTCAAGATTAACTTACCTCTGTTCTACTACTGTCTGCAACTGTTAGTCCATCGCTGCATTAAACACTAAAAAATGGCTGATTTGTCAAATTATTTGACCTGAAATGTTTTTAGAATCAAATTCAGCCCCTCATATTTGTGCTACAAAAGAGAAACAGGAAGTCACAGCTGCTTCATGGAGGATATGCCACCCCTCCTCAGCTGTCCAGTAAATTTTAATGAGTGTGTCCAGGTCAGGTCTAAACAATGCCCTGGTATCCCCCTCTTCTGTCCCCGTTCCCAGGCCGTGGCGTGAACAGGAAATGTGCTATTCATTATGCACTCCCTGCCCGGGCCGCCTTGACACACTGCCAGATCGTGCTGCTTTACTGGCCTGTTCTATTTCTGACAACTTTTTGTCCCTTGTCTGTGTTTACAGTTAATTGGCCGAGTGCCTTTCCTCTAGAAAACCGTTGCCCAGTGTGATATCGGCGGCCTGAAACAATCATATGAGGTCATGTTGAATGAAGTGAAGTGAAGTGAAGTGAAGTGAAGTGAAGTGTAGTGTGGCCAAGTATGGTGTCCCATACTTGGAATTTGTGCTCTGCATTTAACCCATCCAAGTGCACACACACAGTTAGTGAACACACACATACCGTGAACACACACCCGGAGCAGAGTGTGAGTGTGTTCAATGGTGGCTATAAACACTGGGCGTCTTTTGTTGCTGTGTATGTCTAATTGTTTTCTTCTGTATGGATTCGTCTTCCTGTTATGTGACATTTGTTGTGAACTTCTGTCATGTGATTTTTATTATTATTATTTTTATTTTTATTTTTTTTTCAGGCTTTTCGTGTGGCTGAAGATCATCTGGGGATCCCAGCTCTTCTGGATGCGGAGGACATGGTGGCTTTGCCCGTCCCAGACAGACTCAGCATCCTCACATATGTCTCGCAGTACTACAATTACTTCCATGGCCGCTCACCAAGTAAGTTTATTCACAAACAGAGTCTTTAAGTGAGAGTTCAATTATTAGCTTTTTTTTTTAGCTTTTTGATGCAGTGGGACACTCCATCTTGTTTGTGATTTAGACTGTGCAGAATGGAGTGCAGTAAATCAAATACTGTACAGTGTGATATAAAGTATGCCTTAAGTCAACAAAAACTTTAAATGCAAGCACGCAACCTTATCGCTCTGCATCTTTAACTTCAACTTCCTTTGGTGTTTCTCTTCTGAGAACATACACATAACTATCCTGTATATAAAAGTTTCCCACCCATAACGACGAGGCCTTGTGTCCTTGACCAATAGACATTCTTTCACAGAGTTTAATCTGACAAAGCATTAAAATGCATGAAGATGTTTAAAGTGAAATGAGCCTTGTCCAGTATGGTTTTACCCATACTCTAAATTTGTCTTTTGCTTTTAACACTGTGAGCATAAACCCAGAGCACTGGGCAGCTATTATAGGGGTTAGGTGCCTTGCTCCTTGAGAGAGTGTGATTCATTCACTCCCCCACCTTCCATTCCTGCTGGAACTGGGAATCGAACCAGCAACCTTTGGGCTACAAATCCAACTTTCTAACCATTAGGCCACACCTGCCCCACAAAACCTGTAAAGGCTCTGCCTCCTGCTGTAAAGGGCGTGACAAGGAGTAGCTTGTCTTAAAGAGATGCACTAAAGATCTGTTAATAAAAATCGGGACTGACCGCATACCATAATAAATGATCTTTCAGCCATGTTTATGCTGATGCATTGTCGTTTACTGACAATTTTTTTTTTTTTGTGAAATTTTGTTTTGTCCATCTACTGAGATGGTATTTTTAGGCAACAAAAATGTATCTCTTTGAAAACCCTCTCCAAAATGTAAATTTGAAAACACCATTTTCAAAAATGATTAAGCAGTTTTTTTTTTTTTTTTACGTGGCCAATTCATTTAAAATAATGAACTACATTGTACAACAGTTTTAAGCATTGTTAAAGACTAATGTCAGTTTGTACATGCTCCTGATTGATTTTCTTGAAAAGACACAGAATATTTACTCAGCTGTTGTTTTGATACGTCGCTGTCTATATTCTCGCTCGCATTTGCAAATTTATACTCCTGTGTCACTCGCAGCAACAACTTGACTACTGTCAGTCCATATTATAGTAGTAATAATAATAATAATAATAATAATAATAATTAAATTAGTAATATCATGCAAAAATCTATTAAAACATCACTAGTCTTGAGATCTCTATCCCACACAGACATTCCTCTGGATGTCCAAGGTCACAATAACTGAAGAATGTTACAACGGTGGCCTTTTTCCACCTCCACCACCTCAAAAACATTGTGATGTTTGGTGAATATCTTGTATATCACAAGTTATGAGATATCAAGTGTATTTTACTTCCATCCATCTTGGCTAGTGTGTGGTGCAAGAATCCCTGTTTAAGCATGTGCAATGTTTCAGATGGTGATTAGTTAGATATTGGTCATACTCCATTGACTTAATCACAAAAATATAGCATCAAATCAGAAATGGGCATCAAGACCTGCAGTGTAAAGGAGGCTTTAGTTGCAGTCTGGAGCCCTCATGACCTCTTTAACTGTAGTGTTTAATAACGAGTCCATCTGAGTATATTGCATTGTGGGATGTATTGTTCCTTCTAGGCTTCATCTATTTATATAAATAAAAGATATTAATTTTTCCTCTTCTCTACAGAGTACATTTTTGTCCTGGCATGCTCCACAAGATGATTTATTTTATTTTATTTTTTTGCATTATAGTGTGGACTGAAATATTTGAAAAACAAGGACACCACGTTTAGTCATGTGACTCATTGTACTAGTATCTGTTTATACAACTACAGTATTAGCCTTGATATATGCCGTTAATTTGCGTGAATAGCGTGAAGACTTTGTGTGAATAATCTAAGTGAGCTTTTAATTTCTCGTGTTTGAGTACAAGAAACATTTAGAAAATGCTTAACGTGGAAGGAAAGCATTTTGAAATGTAAATGTGGTTTTTAAACCAGTATATTTAATGCATTAAGAGAATTGCATACTGTGCGCCATGTACACTGCAGAAATAATGCTATTGTGCAATCCATTTTTCTAATGTATTCATATTTGTAAGTCTTGTCAATGGTGTCTTTCAGTCGGGGGAGTAGGAGGTATCAAGCGGCATGCTGAGGACTCAAAGGAGGTGCCATCAGAGAAGAAGAATCTGCCTGTGGTTGCCAAAAACCACAATCTCAAAACAAATACAGAGAACCGTCCTCCTCAAAGTGAAATGCCAAAAATTATCAACCGTCCTCCATCTCTTAACATCCAGAAAAGTGCTCCAGAGAAGCACGTTCTAGCCACTCCAGCTCGGCAGACTGGCACAGACCGGCAGAAATCTCCAGGGCCTAAATGTGTGCAAGCGCCTGTCACACCACTCAGAGCGAGATCTCCACAACCACACAGAGAAGCTGAGAAGGTGTCAGTGAAGCTTTCCCCTGATTATTAAACATCGCAATGATTGCTCTTCAGAACTAGTTTAGGAAAAAAATGCTTTTTAAATAAGTTTAGAAATGATCGTTTCAATCATGATTAATCTTAATTTCTTTTATTCTTTTTTTTTTTCGGTTTTTTTTTTTTATAATTTTTTTTTTTTTTTACTTTCAGCCATTATTATTATTATTATTATTATTAGTCTGCAGTGAAGTGTTTTTTTTTTTTTAAAGTTATTTCATTATATATATTTATATATTTTATATATATTTTAACTTTATTCTTTATTTTTTAGCCTAACGTATACTTTCCCTTTTTTATTCAGTTTTTGTATAGCACTTTTTAAAATAATTGTTTCAAAGCAGCTTTACAAAAGGTGCACATTATTTTTTTATATTTTAAACGTTTTTTTTTTCTTCTAATTTTCATCCATTTAATCTTTTGCAGAAGAGCGTATTGGTGGAGACCTCAAATAAAACGGGTACATTAAACGGTAAATGTGCAGTCTGTGGGAATCATGTACATCTGGTCCAGAGACACCTGGTGGATGGAAAACTCTACCACCGGAGCTGCTATAAGTGAGCTTTCATTAGTGGTGTTTGGAAAGCATTGCTATTATTGCTCATAGCTACTGATAAGCTTTGGCATGTAGCCCATCCTACACTATTTAGTTCAGTTATTGCCATATTTCTTTGCAATTAAATACATTTGCAAACTTTAACATTTTTATCATTTCTCCCTCTGTCTTATTCAGGTGCAGTGTATGTTATGGCACACTGAAATCTGGAGCATATAAACTGGGATCAGACACTGGCTCGCTGGTCTGCACTATTCACCAACATGGCCAAAATGGCTTCAAGCCTACTGTTAAGCCTTTTAAGAGCAGTGGCTTTACAGTTGCAGATTTGGTGGCCAAATGTGAGCAAGAAGATCAGCCGCCTTCACAGCGCTACGTCTCTGTATTATCTGCACCCATCAAGGCTGTTCCTAGACCAGTGGAGCTCAGTCCGGCTCTGCAGTCATGGACATCTTCGGCTCAGAGGACTCAAGCAGCCCGGCAGAAGTTCTTCCAGTCCTGTGGCCAAGCAGCAGAGCTTCAGCCAAACACAAAACCACCATCAGGCCCGTCTCAGTCCTCTAGTCTGAAGGTGCAGGAGAAAGAAGGAAACGGTGCTCTGGCGAATGGAAAACGACTACATGAAGGAAACACTAATAACAACAATGCACTAAATTCTGACCCAAGAACAAAAAGCCAGTAAGTGTTGTTGTAGTGAACAATTTACATTGAACATTTTAACAACAGGAGAAAAAAAAAAAAACCTAAACAATTTTTTTTTTTTTTTTTTTTCTTGAAGTTTGGCGACTTTTCCTAAAAGGTCAACATTAGAAAAAAAACCAACATTAGAAAAAAAATGAATCATTTTATATATTTATATTTTCAAGAAGGTTGTACACATTCAGGGTACAATACAATGGTTGTTCTTTGGGTCAATTTTGATTGCCAGCCATAAAACCATTTTTACACCACAAACTAATGATGCACACATGCACACACAATAAGAATCTGCTGCTTTATCTTTTAGGAATTATTGTCTTGCTAAACTCTTTTTACACTTATGCAAGTACTTTTAGCATTAGAAAATATACCATTTAACACCAGGGTTAACTAAAATAATAATAAAGACGAGTTAATCTGTGTTGGGGAAAGTTACTTTTGAAAGTAATGCATTACAATATTGAGTTACTCTCCAAAAATGTAACTATTTGCGTTACTTTGTTACTTTTTATGGTAAGTAATGAGTTGCATTACTTTTCAGGGTTTTCTTTTTCTTTTTTTTTCTTTTTTAAATCGAGGAGTTCTGCAATTAACAACGCACTGTATTAGCATCTACTCCTTCATTTACTTCAAAAAAACACATAAATTATCATTTAGGACGATGTATTCTGAGAACTTTCTGACCCCAGAGCAATACATGCTGTATACAGATTAACGAAAGTTTAAACTTTTGTGCTTTTTGGCTTATTAGTTTGTTGAATGCATAATGTGAGATTTTCAGCCATCTTAATTCAGCAATTTATTTTTTAAAAGCTAATTAAAATAAGTAATAAAAAAAGTAACTTAAATATTACTTTTTTTTTGTAATAAATTGAAAAGTTACTGAGAAATTAGGTGAAATAAAAAGGTAATTAGCAAAAATAACCATTTTCAGAATGAATCGTTTTTCACATTGCTACTGTCTCTCACAGGCTGAAAATCAGTTCTTCTGCTGAAGTCTGTACCTGGAGGCAGGAGCTACATATGGAAGATTCAAAAGGCAGGAGCTCGTATCAGGCTGCTCCATCCAGCTCTGCTATTATCAGCAGTGGTGGTATGAACAGCAAAGAATCGCTCTACCTCAGTGCCATCAGCAAGGAGCACAGCAGACCTACATCCCTGCTGCTGACTACTGCCAAAGGTGCTGTTCACTCGCAGATGACCTTTGCTTATATGAATTGTGGTCGTTTTTTTTAAATGGTTTCTAAAGGTCACATGGGAAATATTACCATAAACATACACAATAAGTGGGAGGCAAAAATATACGAAGGAAAGCAGTTAAATTAAGCTATGCTTCAGCATCCATTGTTTTTTTTTTTTGTTTTTTTCCCCCCATATATTCCTGATTGAAACTGATAGGACTGTGGCGTTTTTATCCATTTTGTTTCACGGCATGGCTTCAAATGGTGTACTTTTTTGCCGATTATGATTTGTTCAGTTGTCTTGATTTTCTTTTTGCTTCTTGTGACTGGTGTAGACACCAAGTAATAATGTAGAAGAGTCTTCTATAAGAACACTGTGCGCTTCACCTGACTGCATATTAATTTTTAAGACCGTTCGATGGAGACTTTGAGAAATTAAAAGATGCAGTGCTGACCAAATTAGACCTGACAGTAATGCTTTTAAGGGAGTAGCAATATATGTACTATTGCTTGTCACTATTGCTTTGGTTCAGTTAATTTAGTGTACTGATTATTTATGTCTTCAACCCAGATGACCCACATTGTTTTTAAAGTATCCCATCAAGCGTTTCCTGTGTTTAAATGACGTCTAATAGATGTCTTAACATAGAGGGCTTGGCTAAAATGAGGCTAAATTTGCCAGTCTGTCAGTGAAAACTAGAATAGTTATCAGATACATGTGACGTCTGTCTGTATTTGATGACTGGTCTAGTTTTGGGCAATTCCTGGACGTCTATTTGATGTTCATTGACAACCCAAATTTAGCCTGTGATGTGTTTTATACGTCGATTAAACAATTTCTAGCTGGGATGCCACAGCAGTTTTGATATGCAAAATTGTTACCCAGTCATAAGAGTGGGTGTTTACTTAAGTCTTGAATGCAGCACACCTATCAAAGAATTTTGCATTTTTCCCATATATGCATTAAGTAGGACTATAGACAGGAAAGTGATTAAGTAAAGCTGTGCTTCACAAGAATAAGACTGAAACTGATGGCACTGTAGTATTTTTATCCTTTCTGTGTGACAGCATGGCTTCAAATGGCGTAATTTGATATTGTGCAACATGTACTTTTTGTTTTTTATAATTTTCGCTCCTTCTCTCGGCTTCAGCCAATGATGTTCAGAGCTACGATGCCCCAGCTGACTGGAGATCAAAGCCAAAGGCAGCTCCAAATGGACCAAGACTCAAGTAAGTTCGATCAGCCTAGTTATCCCTAATGCTTTCTAATCCACACAAGGGGAAACAGGCAAAGTCACTGGGGTGTGCGCTGCGATGACATTTCAGAGCTGCAGTACTGACAGTGGGGCCTTTCATGTATTCATTCTCTAGCCGGCGAATGCCTTCTGCCTCCCCCATAGTGTGGAGAGTGCATCCTCTCGCTCTGTCCCCAATCCTCACCAGTCCCAACGAGTGCTGCGCCTAAACCAACCCTCTCTGAAACCCTATGCTCTTACCTTGAGTTCCTCTGACGATCCTCTTTTTTTAGTTTTGTGGGCATCTGCTGTATCTAAGGTGAGGGTCTGCTTATGTTGGAGTAAATGATGATTTTGAGTCTTAAAGGATTGGTTCACCCAAAAATGAAAATTCTGTTTTTAATTGCTCACCCTCATGTCATTCCAATCCTCTAATTGATGGCTCCTATGTTAATCTTGTCAAAACGCAAACAGTAACACATAATTTCAACATTTCCTCTGTTTGATGTAAAAAAAAAAAAAAAAAAAAATGCTAAAGGAAATAGAAATCCACTAAGTTAATTTGGTCAGTTTAAGTTCAGCTTAATAAAATCAAAATTTGAGTTCATGTAACTTGTTTTTGTTAACATTGAGTGAAAGGAACGCATTTAATTTGTTTTTACTGTTTTATTCATAGTCTTAAAAAGGTAGTGAAGTCTTAAAATTTGACTTGGTGAAACCTGCAGTATCCCTGTAATCTACACACCAATGCATTGTAATATGTTTGGAATATGCATGTCACAGTTATGTCACTTCAAATGATTCAGCTCTTTAAACTTGGTGGATTATGATTGGCTATTAATAGTTTAAATATATTAATGCAGAAAAGAGAACTTGTTTTATTATAGAATATGTGATGTGAACTTTTTTAAAACTTAGACAATTATTTTTATTAGTCTTTTGTCATTGTAGTTATCATTCTTTGCTTGAAAGGGCATTTTGTCATAAATATTTTACTTTTGGTAGATCTCCTGATAATACCAAAGATGTTCCATTGATGTGTGGAGAAAACAAAGATTTAAAAGTGCAAGATTCTCAAGCCTTCATGTCGAACCGCTCCAAGGGTAAGGCATTTCAACACCTCCAACTGCAGATCTGCTGCTCTACCAAGTACCAGATGTTGTTGCAACTTTACATGTTTTTACTCCACCCCTTCCCAGTTGAACCTGGAGCTTGTACAGCACCAGGTCTATCTGTTTATCCAGCCATTCAGGCCACATCAGCTGCAGCATGGCAAGTTTGACTATCATAATATATATATTTTTTCCTCTTTCCACAGGTTGTAATAGTGATTGTTCTTTGACATGCGTATCACTCTCTAAGACTTGTCACAAACCTTCATCTCCAAAACAGCCTTGCCGCGGGTCGGCGACATCAAGTAAGCATGTTAAAATTTATGATTTTAAAAAATTATTATGAAACAATAAATGATTCTTGTATTTTATGTATTAAAATCACAATAATATAATATATATAACAACTTAGTAATATTAATATAATTGTGTATTTATATTGCTTGAACTAATTATAAATGCTATAGTAATTTATTACTATTTCATTATAAAATAGCGAGTAATATAAATCTATTTCTTACTATTATAAATGGTAGTAAATAGTAATGTTATTCATTTAATCAAAATAAATATTGTAATGTATAAAAGGTAAAACTTTATTGCTCATTTTATTATATGGAGAACAGAGTTTGTTTGTTGATTATTTTTGGAATAATTTGTCAACCATTTGAATGCAATCCAGTAATTTATTCTGTCTATGTTGATGCTTCCACTTTGATATACACTAATAAAGCAGTTTTGTGTGCTTTAAATAATTTTAGGTTATGACAATGGAAATATTTTATCTAATAACAGCTTGCTCCATGAAGCAAAGTCATCTACTGTAAGTTTTGCAAATCTTGATTCACTTAAATTTATTAATCTGTCATTTCATAAACCATATTCATCTTTTAAAAAAAAAATTTTTTTTAATATTGTGTATTTCCAGACAAACACTTGCTATATCACGCCAGAGCAGATCTCAAAAGAGCTGCAAGACATTGAAAACAACCTGAACGATTTGGAGAATGAAGGAGTGGAGCTGGAATGGAAACTTCGCGTTTATGAAGAAGGTTTGAAATCGGATGCATTTGATGATATAGTAGAGGAGCTGCACAACTAAAATATTACACTCACACAATCTTAATTCTAAAGCATTGCAATTTTGCTTCGGTTTATTAAAGCTTTAATCGCAGTGGTAAATTCAGATCTGTGCTTGACCCAGCCCTCATTTATGGTTGAAACTGCTTCAGTCATTGCAACTAATATAATTTGTTGTACTGGGATAAACATTTATACTTGGCATATAAACATTGATGTCTGCAATCAAAATCATTACTAAGAAACTAGTCTCCTCCTCATCCCAAGCACCATCCATGGACCTGTGGCTATACGGCACACTTTTCTGGAAAGACTATAGCAGTTCCTCCAGTTGTCCTGTGATTGGTGATTTTTATATTTATTTATTTGGTAATTGTAAATTGTCTAAATGGATACTCACCCAAAAATGAACATTTGTTATTTACTCACCCTTTACTTGTTCCAGACATGTTTAAGCTTCTTTCATCTGTTATATATATTTTGTAGAAACCTGTAGCAATAGACTTCCATAGTTGTTTTTCCTACTATGAAAGTCAACGATTACAGGTTTTCTGCTTTGTTCAATATATCTTCTTTTGTGCTCAACAGAATAAAGAAACTAATAAGTTTAGGACCACTTGAGGGGGAGAAATTAGTAAGTTTTGAGTGAAGTATCCCTTTTTAAGAACAGTGTGTGAATCATGATTTATCCAGAATCATGTAGTTCTGTATAGTAGTGTAGTTTGAAAGTGAGATTTGAAGGTTGTCAACTCTTTCAAGGTTGTATGGGACAAAATGGACATCAGATTCTCTTTTTGATGCAATGTAACACTATGCGGTGTGTTTTAGATGCCATGTAGCAGCCCTGTGTATTTATGTATGTGTGTGCTCAGTTGTGTGAGTTGCGCACTCATTCCAAACCTGTTAGCTGTGCCCGTCCGCCTGGGAGTCAGTGTTTCGATGTAGCCTTTAGGGGAAGGCAGTGGCCAATAAAGGCCTCTCTATTCTAGCAGCCAGGGCCAAATGAGGCGAGGCGCAGGGGAAGCTCCCTCTCCTCCTGTGGGATTCTGGGATGGAAATGGAGACGAGGCGGTGGGCGGCAATGAGAGGCTGCTAGCTGAATGGGGCAAGGGCACCTGATTGGCTCTTTTCAAGGTCATCGTGGCACAGTAATATCATCTCCAGGCTCGCTGCTTCAGTCACCTGTCCTGCTGTGAGCGGCCAGAGGGATTTCAAAGAAACTGTCGCTCCCACCAAAGCCAAAACCTCCGCTTGATCAAATTAAGTTTGTGCGCGTTCATGATTGTAGATGTATTTTTTTTTTTTTTTTTTTGTACCTCCTCAAGGCAATGTCAATGGAAAACATGCTTTTAGACCGCATTACACCACTCTATTAGGGGACAAATAGAATTCAATCATAGCTCATAGAAGTTGGGAGTGAGTATTTGGAGATGCCTGTCTCTTGAGCACTTTAAATTGTTGCTCGAGGTGGTGTGCGTCTGTGTGTGAATGATACAGTTAGGACCTTGCTGACTTTGGACTGTTTTACAGAGGGTCATGGGGACATTCTGATGGATCCCCTGATGGTGGGTTGGTTTAACCTGATTCGGAAGAAACAAAGCTACATACGGAGGGAGTCTGAGTTGATGTACATGTGAGTGATATTTAAAAAAATATATATATATTCTGTGTGACTATTTTTTTTTAATTAAATATTGATTAATGCAATAAGTAATAGAGAAGGCAGCCAGGTTGTACAGTATCTTGAGTCTGCTTGCTGTGGTCTTGAAAGATCTCTTTATTTTTCAGAGCAAGAACACAAGATCTGGAGGAGCAGCAGCCTGGAGTGGAAGGGGAACTCAGGAGATTGATCAACAAACCAGGTAAAAACGGAGTTAAGAGCACTCCATTAATATCTAGATTTTCCCTGAACCACCTTTCATTTATTAAATGTAGTTTTTAAGAGTAATGTGTTTCTGTAATATATATATATATATATATATATATATATATATATATA
>CAIGQV010016547.1:21523842-21535111 GCA_903798115.1 Danio jaintianensis
GGTGAAATATCATGTCATTCCATACTTACCGCACCTTTTTATCAAGTTTTAAGCTTCAACAGCTTAATGAATGGTTCTGTCTATTTATCTGACTATATTTTGATTATATTACACTGTCGATGCTGTTAAAGGGACCTCAAGAAATTGATAAGTCACCAAAGTTTTTTGGTTAGTGAAATGTTGTTGTTATAGTTATTATAATTATTAAAAATGCCCCAGTAATTGTTTTAATTTTGAAATGGAAATATTCAAATGATTGGAGAGCAAAATGGTAAGAGACAATTTTTAAGTCTCAGTAAGTACAGTGTATGTGTATATATATATATATATATATATATATTTTTTTTTTTTTTACTTTTTAATAAGTTTATTATTTTATTTTATTATTATTTTTTTTTTTTGCTTCACTTTGTTGCTGTGGTAAGTCTGCATTTACAAATTAGCAATAAATTTAAGCTTGTTCGTTGATCTCTTCTGACACATGGAGGCAATTCTTGGATATGCTTCAAATTAAAATGGTGATTTTAATTATGCATTTGCAAAAGTGAAATTGCGACGTCGACCCTTCCATTAAAAGTTAAATGCAATGGCAGTATTTTATACTGCTTAGTCTCATTTTTGACAGATTTCTTTAACTTAATTTAACTTGAAGAGCTCATACTTGAAGTCATTAAAGCTGTATGTTTTTTTTTTTTTTAAAGAACATCTCAAAACTCTGAATGAGAAGAAGAGGGAAACCGAGCTGTTGAACAGACTGATGAAGATCGTGAATGACAGAAACGCCATTGTTGAGGGTCTGGAGGAGGACAGGATAAGGCAAGTCCTGAAGAAAACACAGTAGCGGTCACATGTCAAATGCCAAACCAGATGAACATATTAAAATATGCAAAAACACTTTTGTAATTGTAACATGTCACATTTCAAGGGAGGAGGAGGAAGATCAACAGTTGAATGAAATGATGCAAAGACTTGGTGAGAATTTTCTCTCATTTTTCTTATTTATTCTAAATTGGAAGCAGCCTAAGACCATTATATGAACATTATTTCTGTCACCATGCAGGTCTTCAAAAGTTTAAAAACAAACGCAAGTCATCCTTCTCAAAGTTATTTCGACGAAGAAGTAAAAAAGCCTCAATGGGAGAGTGAAGCTCAGAGCTACTGGACTGAAGTGATCCAGATGTTCAGCTGCAGTTTGTTGAAGTTCAAACTTCCTTTTAGATGTAAAAAAAAGAAAAGGTGGGACTATGTGTCAGGTGGTTCAGTGAGTTAAGTGTTCTTGAAGTTGAAATGTTGAAGTTCTTGAAATGTTTAATCTTTTTTATTTCAGTCATGTTCAGAAAGTTTTTCACTTCTTAAATTTACTTAATGCTTGTTCTATTCATTTACGATGTGTTTAATATTTTCATATGCTCCTATAGTTTCAATGCGTGGGCTCCTTTTGAATAATTATTGTTCAAAATATACATTTACTTAACTTTTTTTTTTTTTCCCACCCCCTCACTTGTTCAGAGATAAACCGTACCGTTGTATGAGCAGATAAACAAACAGATGTCCAAGGCTGGCTGAAGCACGCTGTTTGACTGCGATCCAAAACTCTGCGGAGCATCTTAATTTAACCCTAACCTCCTAAAAGAGTTGAAAGCGTTCAATCTGCAGTGCTGACCTGAAGGGGGCACTATAAGCTCGCATGCATGTGCATCAGAGTATCCAGACTCTTATTTTATATCCTGTGAACGCTAAATCAAGCTGGAGATTAGACAGCAGAGGATCTTGTGTGTGTGTGTGTGTGTGTGTGTGTGCGTGTGCTGGAGAGGCACGGATTATTGGTTTTATTCTCTTTTTAAGTCTCTAACCTAGTTCAATTAAAAGTGTACCTCATTTAACTTTATCTAAGAAATAGTCTTGCAAAGAGGCCTTTTTTACATGTTTTAAATAGCAGTATATGACTGAACTGTTTGAAAAAGCTACTGCAGGAATGTTTTAAGATGTTTTAAAAAGTTCTCTTGAGAGATGCTTATTTATTGTATATTTGACTTTTAAAATGGGTTATTCAATAAATCTTAATGAAGTTTCTAATTGTATTATACCCGAGGTTCCCATAGTTATTTATTTTTTTATTTAAAATTTTTTTAAACTTCGTTTTATGTGTGTTCATGCTCTGTCTTTGAATTTCAGATGTCTTCATGTGAAGTGAGGTGCAGAAATGTTGAACAGGTATAGGCCTATCCATCCATTCATAAATAACCAAAAAGCTCAGCTTATCCGAAACTTCCAGGTGTTCCAATTAACCTTTTGGGCACAGCATGATCGCTTGACTTGCCACATAACTAGCTAAAATGTGTCTAAATTATTATTATTATTATTATTATTTTTAACATTCTATTATACATTTAAACATTACATTGATGCGTTTGATTTTAATGTAAAAGTTTCTTATTTAATATGCTTGAGTTGACAAACTAAATATAAGCAGCAGTAGTATTTAATTACAATTTTTGTTAAAGCAACTTTTTAAAAAAAAAAAATTTATTACTTGGCTTTTTTTTTTTTTCAAATGCAAATTTTTACACATGCTTAAATTGTAGTTCCTGTGTTTGTAAATTCTTGGTTAGGCATTGCAAAAATAATTTTCCTACAAACTTTTTTGCAATACTACTGTTACATTTAAACATTTACTTGAATTAGTTTTTTTGACTTCCTATTTATTTACCCTGACATAATTAATCCTATATAATTTTGCATGACAATTCAAACAACTGTGTTTGTAATTAAAATCAAGACAAGGTTAGAAGTGAAAATGCCAATATAATATAAAATGATAAACAAATAGATTTATAGTTTGGGGATTTTAAAAATATATATTGTCAGTCACATTCCCCTTAATCTGTTCCTTTTTTTCCTCTTTATTCTTAATCTGGTCTTTATTTACAAGTGTGAATCTCAATATTTTATGGACATTGACCCCCTTTGCCGAAATGCACAAAAACTTACAAACTACTTAAATTTTGTAAGATATATGTATTGTTTTATGTAGAAGAAGGGGCAGGATACATGTCTGGTTGTAGGCTATATAAAAAAAAGTAGTTTTATGTTCTGCCATTACAGTGCAGTACCTAAAAATGGCATAAACCTTATTTTCATAAACTTGTGCACATGCTGCTTGCAGCTGAATACAGTGTAAACCGATTTTAGCCATTAATATGAAATATAAAAAATCACGTCAACTTCTCCAGGGCCCAGAAGCCACCTTCAGACCTCAGAGGGTTAAAATGACACCCCGCTCGCTGCAGTGGGGGCCGTAATTGTTGTTCCCATCATTGCTTGTGCTGTAAAATGGCCGTTTATACAGCCATCATTTAATATGCGTTTTAGTGAAATGCATTAAGATAATTTACTCACATTTAATATCGTGGCAGTGCTTACAGGCCATCCATCCCCAATTTAAGATGCATGAAATTGTGATCATGAACTTGGAACAGCATCTCTCTCTTCGCCGAGGAGGAGGATATTGGTGCAGAGCGCCACGCGTGATGCGGGTGACAGTCGAGACTGAATACGTGTGATATTAGAGTTAATTAAAGCTTTGCGCCCCATCTCCTGCAAATGCTCGCACTCCTGCAATTAAGAATCAAAGGCGAGGGCTTAGTGTCAGGGGGTGTCTAATACATGGTTTTAACAGGAATGGGACCTGATTTGCCAAGCTCCTATAGCGACAAGCATTAACAACAGCCTCAAATTAGGCGGACATTAATATTCATAAGTAAAACAATTCGTCCTGTGAATGGCTGATGAAATGAAATTCTCTCGCGTCCACGCCAGCCGTGTCCATCAAAAGATGTCATTACTGATCAAGTGCTTAATGTATACGGCCGCCTGACGAAATGGAAAGGATCCCAGGGTTCGACGGGTGTTTGTCGCCAGCCTGGTGTTTCAAAATCGGTGTGCCATCCCAAATGTACCCTAGCTAACCTCACGCATGCGTGTGCGCATCTCACTTTTGGTACATAGCTGAATGACATTTACATATTTGCTTGATCAAGGCCAGCTAAGCGTGGGTCACTAACACAAAATGGGTTTGGAAATGGAGTGTACTTAAGCCTTTTTTTTGTATGTTTTTGGTGGAAAGTGTGCTAATGCGATGTGGATGTCACATGGGCTGCTTTCAGCAAAATGTAACTTGGTTTAATTGTTTAATTAAAAGCATACATTACACGCTTATCTAACGCAGAGTTTATAATAAAGGTCAAACTCTGCTTGTCCAGTGGTGGCCACTGCGCTGAGCTGTTTGTTCTTCTCCTGTAGGTGTGTGTGTGCGCTTGGGTTGCAGATATGGTGCTTCTGCCACTAGCCTGTAATTATGATCCTCAAGGTAATTTTATCAGCCTCATTAGCTCTGATGAGTAAACGAGAAGCGTGCTTCTAATTTATTAGCCATTCAGACTGGAGCCCTGGCTCTCATCAGCCGGATCATAATATTTGTATAGGAGAGCTGATGTGTTCAGTGTATCATCCGGCTACAGGAGCGATTCAGAATTGGTAATTGCGCTCCAAATGCTGGATCTGCTTGGATGGTTTAGTTTGATCTAGATCAGAGCTTCTCACCCTTTTTGACTCCTAAAAGGGCCCCCAAAGAAAATGATAATTGGAAGCCCTTCAAGACTTTTGTGGCGGTACTGCTGTGCTGCCAATATAGCTTATTTTTAACTTTTGACATAGGAGTGGAAATATTCAAATCTAGAATTTTCATAACTGCATGTTCTTGAGAATTACATTTAACTTACAATTCATGGTCCTATATAGGTGTTGTTGTTGTTGTTGTTTTTGCAATAAGTGTAGCTGTGAAGGAACACATGAAGATGAACATTTCAAAAGTTTTCAATACAACAAACACTGATGATACAAAGTGGTAGAACACAATATAGTAGTATCAACAAAACTAGTTGAGGAACTGAGAAAACTGAAGAATATTAGGTGTGACCTTGTGCTTGCCACAGGTAATCTAAAGAGGTAAGGGTGTATTTGGAGAAAAACCAGGTGCAGAAGAATTCCGGTGAAGAGACAAAGTGCAGCCAGGATGGAGTTGAGGGAGGAGCCATGGTGGAGATGTGGACAGAGATGCAGCTGATGGAGTGCCAGAGATGAAGATTCTGAGGGCCAAGGCAGAGCTAAGGTATCAAGTGATCAAGGAGGGTGCAGGAATCCCAAACGATGCAGAGACGACAGAGTGCCTGAGGACCAAGGTAGATCTGAGGTGATAGGGGAGCCCAACAGTGCCAAATGTATTTTGGGACCAGACTGACCAAGGTGGAACCAGATGGAGCGTAGTGGAGCTGATGTGCCACAATGGAGATGAGGGAGCATTGTGCCAAGGTGGAGCATATGGGTTGAAGATCCAAGGTGGAGTCTGGACCTAGAAGACTACAACCTAGAGGTAGCTGGAAGCTAAACATCCCACTGACTTTGGTGTGTTGAGGGTTTGCAGTTCTTTCAGGGTGGACTCTCAGGTCGGTACGGGTTTGGTATAGATGGAGAAATGAAGTCCATAATTCTCCAACGCCCATTCCATGGAAGCAGCAAAGCTCCCATCAAGGGTGTCTTCATAGAGGTGTTCAACTCAACAAAAAATGTGCAAAGAAAGCCATCTGTAGAGAGTGAGTCATAATCGCTACTGTAGGTCTATAAAATCACTTGTGTGAGGAAGTTCAAGCTGGTGGAGTTGGACAAAAAACAAGGAAAAATGTTTAGGCCTGTACAATGAAGCTGGATTAGCTGACTAGCCAGTTGAGTTTCAGTTTAGTTGAGACATGAAACATGAAGTTAACATGAAGGCAGCTTGAATTTAATCACTCTTTGTTTCCATTGAATTACAGAGCAGCAGAGCTGAGCTACATTCTTGGTACCTAAAACCCAGAATTGGTGCAAACTAAACTGTAACTTATCTAGCTAATCTGGCTTCGTGGTACAGGCCTCTGGTCTTCTGTAACGATACACTGTAAAGGATTACGCACAGATTATCCAAACACTGTGTAGTAGACCATGTAGTATCAACAAGAGTACTGTAACCATACTGTATGTAACCAGTTGTACCTTGTAGTAATGTATGACTAAATTGTAAAATTCATTATTTTAAAATCAATACCTTCCAGATTTGAATCATTTCTATGTTCCCTAGTCCTATGATGTTCCCTAGGTTTTTCCAAGACTTTGGAAATCCTGGTGCTTAAATTGTTTAGTTCACTGGCATCTCTACTTAAGCTAAAAATCTAAATCTTGTGTAGTCTTACTTTAAATCATATTCAGTGATCTTGCAGCATGTCAAGTCCCTCTAGAGAGTCCCAGCTCTCCGGTTGAAAGCCTCTCTGATCTAGAACTAAAAACTAAAACTGATTTTTCCATTTCTGCTTATATTTCCTCCACCCAACCCCCCTCATATATTGATGGTTACCTTTTAGGAAAAAAATGCACATTTATATATATATATAAAAAGCTGTTCTTATGATCACACTGGCAAACTTCAATTACCCACCCCAAAATTATTTTTCGCAGGGAGAAATTCATTTAGTCTCTGTGTCATTTGCTGTGTTTAAAGAGCCGGGTTAATGTGCTCACAATTTCACTGTGCGAACATTTGCATTGAGGGGGAAAATATGCACGCTGGCTACTGGGAATGAGATGGAAAGTGCATGACTGGGAGACTTGACAAGTGCAGCTTTTCATCCATCTCAAATGAATAATTTTCCCTTCCCTTAAACATCCCTAATCCAAGCATGTTATCAGCGCCAATGCAGGATTCTGCCCGACTCTGCTCAGCGGCGAGGCAACTTTTCCTTCTTTACACGTTCGCGAGAGCTCCTGCTCCTTACACTGGCACAGAGACTCGCCGCTTTATCCTTTGGGCTGGTTTTGTGGATCAGTGGAACGGGCCCCACAACAGAAGTGATACATATGGAAACTCTTCACAAATGCCAAAGTCTCTTTTCAGCCACAATCTGAGCTGGCTCACTAGATGTCCTGCATTGGCACACGGCTCCTGACAGAGATATCCCAGCGCTGCGCTCAACAGAAAAATGCCATTTGGTCTCGTATCACACGTTCTGACATGGGTCTGTTAAGGCCTAGGCGCTATTTTATTTTTTTCTTTCTGATTTTCAAATGCATATTTTTAGCTTTCTGAGCAAGCAGCTGGAATCCGTTCAAATGCATTACGTTAAAATTCTCAGCATGCACACTCTTTCCTCTGACACTTTGCGGCGAACAAATGCTTTGATGCTATACAATTTAATTGACGTTGAGATCTGGTGGTGAGATGTGTGATGGGTAATGAGACGGTCGACGTTTTTAATAATCACGACGCTCACTGCACGTTAACCTCCTTTCCAGGTAACTTTTAGATGCCACAACATCTCGTCTTAAAGCGCTAGAGGAAGCTTCTAATTTGTCATTTAGCGACATCTTAAGCCTTTTAACTGAACCCAGACAGGGATTTACAGTTCCCTCCCAAGAAAAAATAATTTTGTCCTCTTCATAGGAAAATGAGGGGAGAGATTAATGGTGAGCATGCTGTGATAGAAGTAAGAGAATTTTACGCACACTTCAGTGCTTTAGATGTAAAATTGTGGTAGGCATTTACTTGAAAGTCTGCTGCTGTTTAGATAGAAAGAGGAAGCCTTGCTACCAAATATCAAAAAGCTTTTCATTATGCAATGTAAAACCATTGATATACCTTTTACCAAAATTATTCTTAGAACCCTACACTTAAGGTCATCTCGGGTATTTTATTATTTGGACCAGGTGTGTGCAAGTCAAATTGTTCCCTTTTAAAATGACGTTTAGATTAAGAATATTTTGTGACAAAAAAAACATCAGGAATATTTAAAACAAGAATCATGTTAAATCTTTATACTTAGCCATGGTCATTGTACTCATCAATACATAAGCAATACATTTTTAACAAACAAGTTTGTTTGATCACTCTTATTGAAAAGTATGTTTACATGTGTTGCATTAAATGTTGATGGAACTTTTGTTTTAAAACTAAATTTTTTGACAATTGCATTCAATGTGCTTTGCATGTATGTGAAATCACTTAGAAATTTAATTTGCTAGAGATTTCAAAAGGGATCAGTTCTGTGAGGTCTGGAATTATAAGTCATGACGTGGTCAAGGATGGTGACCCAGACCCATACTCAGATTCTGAGTGCGCATTTAACTTGTCCAAGTACACACACACACACACACACACACACCTGGAGCAGTGGACAGCCATTGCTGCAGTGCCCGGGGAACAGTTTGGGGTCTCACCTCAACCGTGGTATTGAGGGTTGAAGAGTGTGCTGGTTATTCACTCCCCCACCTACAATTGCTGCTGGTGCCGGGACTTGAAGTTCAAGTCTCTAACCATTATGCCAGTAACTTTATGCTATGGCTTTAAAAAATACTGGATTCTACTGGTGTTATATTGTCGATAAATGAAGAGTATTTGACCAAACTTTTATCAGACTCAGATTTTTGAAAACAGTAAACAATTTCTTTGCAGCCATAAGTTCAGTGGTAATTTTTTTTGTACGATTTCTGATTTCATGTTTTGAGATTTTTCTTTTCTCCTTAAACTAATAAACTTTTATATAAAACTCATTTAAATTTGACACTCAAGTTATGATGATTGGGAGTTGATTTCAGTTATTTAAAAGGCAATTGTATGTACTTTTTCCATGAACTCAATCAATCCATGTATAAGTGCATAAATAAAATTGGCATTCAATTATAACAATCCAATAATTCCTGATTCACTGACCATTTAATGTAATCGCTTCAACTTTGATTGATCTCTTTGAGTTCTGTTTTGTGTTTGTGTGCATACCTGTCTATCCATCCATCCATCCATCCATCAGTCAATCAATCTTTTTCATTAAATCATAAAATTTTTGTACATATTTCTTAATTTCATGGAATAAGTTTGAACACAAAATTGCCTTTAAATTTGACACTCCTAAACTGAGTGTCTTCATAAATTGTGTATAGTCCTTTAGGTTTTGATGAATTGAATTGTATTATTACGAACTTTTTCTTAAACCCAGTCAATGAAACTGAAGAATTGTACAAAATATTGCTATTAAATTAATTGACGATACAAGGACTACTCTAACTGAAGAGTTGTGTAGGGAGGTGTTTTTTTTGGGCTGGAATTTGACACTTAAACATTTTATCTACAAACTCAATGAAACTATGAAAACATACTTTATATCACTATTGAGTAAACTAATAAACCAATAACTCAAATTATTAGCGAGATTGACGACAAAAAAAATCAGTTTTTAAAAATCAGTTTTTCAATATGAGCATTGAATTCAATGTCAACTTTACAAAAAGGGTTTCTTCTTCTTTTTTTTTTCGAGGATCGCTATCTTTTTGTCAATAAAACCCACTATAACCACGTTTGCATTCAAAAATCATAACCCGTGTGTACTGTAATGTTAACACTAATTCCTCTCAGAAGTGTGTGCGTGTGTGTGTCTCTCTTTTCTAGTGCTAATAATGCCAGACTCACAAGCAGCACTGATATGCTAAAGAGAGGCCGATGAGTGTTTAGCATGTATGTGTGTGTCCATGTTCATGTGTGTTTGATGGCCGCAGTGTGCTAGAGACTCTGTGGTCTTTTCTCTCTGCTGGCTGGCTCCTTTTGATGCTCTACCTCTCTTATCTTGAGCTTGGCAAGGTTAATGAAGTGCTAGCGCTCTTGGAGGAAGTCAAAATGAACTGACTAACAGAGACCAGAGGAAGCTTGGAGATGAAACGCACATCTTGGTGCGGCTCTAAGTGGCAATTTTGGTGAATTACTGAGACAATGAGAGGGAGGAACGTCGTCTTTTTTAGACACAACGACACTGGGTATCAGGAATAGTCGATTGGATCTCTTTAAAGCCGGCTCATGTGGAATTACATTAGCATTTTAGCCTTGCTTGTAATATGATCTGTCACACCTCTCCAGCAGCCAGTGATGGTGGAGCCCAATGCTGCTTTTTCTGGCTTAGACGGCCCACTGCTTCATTTTCTGCATTTTAGAAAGGTGTACAGTCGCTTAATTGATTGTGTGGGCGGAGATTTTTGGAAACAAACACAATGGGAGCATTTAATGTTGATTTGGTTTGGACTGATTGACTTAAAAGTTAGAACTGTGGCACATCCTGAGCACTTTTTTCTTAATGTTAACTCTTCATAGCTCTATTCATTACTTTTATTCATTCCTTTTGTAAAATGTCAATATTAGATAAACCTAGAAATGCTTTGGCAATTGAGAGTAGTACCATTTGTGAAGATAAAATATAAATATATCAATTTAAAAGGGAATACTGAATATTGAGAATAAGATAAAAATAAATAAATATAAAGCTCAAAAATACAACCCACAATAAAAAAAAAACAGTGCTAGGCCTTTTATAACTAAATTAAATAAACAAAATACTAAATCAAGTCAATTAAAAGTAAGAATAAAAACACAATTATTAATAAAAAAAAACTGAAAAGCTCCAATATTTATGACTAGATTTTTTTTGTATTTATGAACAAACTTTAAATAAACACAAAAAATGATAAAATATGAATAAAGAAATGCAAATACTGAGAAAGTCATCTGAAATGTATTATTATATTTTCATAATTAATAAAACAATTAATGTTTTATAAATTATAGAAAATTAATATAGTTCATAAAAATGTACAAAAATGAATTAGAAATATTACATAAAACATTTCTTTTAAATATTATAATAAAAACTGTAAAGTTCCATAAAAAATGGAAAGTGAAAGTCTAGAGCATAGAATTGCTAAAATTATAATTGAAAAATACTATAATACATTTAATTTTTAGTAATTGATATCTTATAAACTAAAAAGCTAAATTATTATTATTATACTAATGCTTATTATTGTTATTATTATTATTTGAAGAGTTCAGATGCAAAAACCTCTAAGTGCCATCTGAAATTTCCATAAAAGATTTATTCTTTTTCATTTATTATTCTCAGCCTCTTTTTTTTATGTTGAGTTATTTCACTTTGAAGACCATGAAAAGAACATATTCTTTTCCCTAAAAGTGAAATTACTGAAGCTACACACAGGAGCCTGATATAAATGCTCATTTAGAAGAAAATTTCAGACGGCATTTAGAGGTTTTTGCATCTGAACTCTTCATTTATTTATTTTTTTTACACACACACACACACACACACACACACACACACACACACACACACACACACACACACACACA
>CAIGQV010016547.1:21535121-21576537 GCA_903798115.1 Danio jaintianensis
ACACACACACACACACACACACACACACACACACACACACACACACAAATAAATATACAAATACAAATGAATAAAAAATTAAAGCACAAATATTGAAAATATCAATTGAAAATAGAAGCTATACTATTTGAAAATGGAGAAAAAAAATGCATGAGAACAAATTAAAGCATGACAACAAATCAAAGCATGACAACAAATTTATATTTGTCAATAAACTGCTAAAATAATTCTGTTTTTGGCTGCTGCCTTTTTTGTGCACATTCTATGCCTTTGCCAGCATGTGCTTTCTCAAAGTCAATTGAGGAAAATGGTCATTTACAGTAGGACTGTGAGCTGGGCTCTCGGGTGCTGCTTAAATAAACCAGAAATGGCTCATAATATGAGATTAATAGAAGGAAACATTGCGCTAATACTTTGTTGCCCACAGCTCCCCCTCCCCGTCCTTTCCATTTCCAATATTCTAATGTCCCTTCGCATCTATATGCACTAATAGGTAAACATGAATCTGGAAGGTCTACATTCAAATGAATTAGCATATAAATGACTTCATCTTATACAAATAGAGCTCTTTTGCCCATAAGTCCCAGTGCTAAGCAAAAGATTGTGTATGTAAAATATGTCAGGGGAAAATGTAAATTAATCTGTCCCACTCATCGTTCAGTCTAATGAGAAAATGGTTTTACCTTTAACCCGGCTTTTCTATTTCCAACAGCTTGCTGACATCACTTTCACCGATACACTCCGTAATTGTTTCAAGCAAGCTGTCAATAACAAGCAGATCAAAACAAACAATGCCTTACTGATTCATACCGTTTCATTCAGTGCCTGAAAGTCATGCCACTCTTCTGCTTATAAGGATGTTAATAGTTTCTGACACAATAACATTCATTTTCAACAATGAATATGTCAATTGAAAATAAAAGCCAACAGAAAAAAAAAATACTAAACCATGACTAAAAATTATTGAAAAAGCTAAAATATTACTGCAATTAATAATAATTACAGAAATGCTATCGCTCAAATACAAGAGCAATTCCTAAAAAATGAAAACAGAAAATTGACAAAATATATTTTTTTAAAATGTCAAATGAAAATAAAGCTACAATATTTAAATTTAAAGAAAAAAAAGTATTTAAATTAATTTAATTTAAATGAATCATACGGCTGATTCTGATTGGTCAGTTGCGACATTCCAAGGTATGTTATTCCGAGATAACAACATCTGAATAACACAGGCTCATCCAGGAATTTTTATATATATTTTATAATATATTCTTCTAGTTTTTATTTATCAGTTTACTGTATATTTATATAGCATGTGATGGATAAAAATTAAAGCACAAATATTGAACATTTTAATTGAAAATTCATTCATTCATTTTCTTTTTCGACTTAGTCCCTTTATTAATCTGGGGTCGCCACAGCGGGATGAACCGCCAACTTATCCAGCATATGTTTTACGCAGCGGATGCCCTTCCAGCTGCAACCTATCACTGGGAATTAATTGAAAATAAAAGCTACAATTTAAAGTAAGAAAAAAATATAAAAAACATGATTACAATTTTTTGTATTTGTAAAACAAAATCGAAAATATTTTTTATTGTTTGGCTTTTTATGGCTTTGCCACCATTTGCTTTCTCAGATTCAATTAAGTAAAACGTCATTTACATTATGACCGTGAGATGGGCATACACACACACACACACACACACACATGCGCACGCACGCACACACACACAAACCTGTTGAATACCTGCTTATTTAAGCACACTTAATGTCAATGACAAACAGCCAAAGCCTGCACTGAAAGCACAAAAACAAACCTATTTCTGTTTCATAGTTTTAGCGCTGGTAAGTCATGCTATTTTTCTGCTTATAAATATATGGATGTTAATAGTCTCCGACACAATAACATTCATAACCGCGCTGGCCGTCTCATTTAGCTTTTCACACTCACGGTTGTAATTAAACCCATACTTTTTTTTTTTTTTACAAATTCAAGCTATTTGTTACATAGCTGGAGTTAATATGTTAGAAGAGGCTTATCGAATTGGGTCAGCTAATTAAGCAATTAGCTTATTTCAGCTCAGTTCTGACACTTTGCTAATCTAGGCCATTGTGTTCAGTGATATGCCAACATTGAAGCAGTGTTAGTCTCCACCGCAGCAGGGCTCTTTCTGAAAGCTTTCCCTCCGCACTTTGAATGACTACACACATCCTTCCACGTTAATGCTCCCGTTTCTCATGCAAATCCCTGAAACTGAATAGGTTGTTTATTGTGCGGTTAATATATTGAGACATTCACGCCATGTTGTTGGAGTGTTTGCTTTCTGCGTTTGTAGCTGTGTTAACACACGTGGAATCCCAGACAGATTACAGTGCGATGGTGTTAAAGCAGCGATGAACGCCGGTGTGTGTATTTGAGGCGACCGCCGGCTTGGAAAGTCTCATTTTTAAAAAAAAAATTTTTAATGATGAAAAGCGCCTAATTGGAAATGCATCTCTCTAGTCACTTTTCCGCTTGAGCGTATCAGGGTTTTGTGACTTCTAGAAGAGCAAACAAACAGGTTTGATGTTAATGTGTGTTAAAAGGAATATTTTTTTTTTTTTTTTTTTACATTTTACATGTCACCCAGAGTTAAACAGTTGCATTTGACCATTTTTGAATCCATTCAGCCGATCTCCAGGTCTGGTGGGAGCACTTTTAGCTTAGCTTAGCATAAATCATTGAATCGGATTAGACCATTATCATTTTGCTCAAAAAATATATATATAAAAAAGAGTTTCGCTAGTTTTCCTATTTAAAGTTAAACACTTCTGTAGTTACGTTGTATAATAAGACCGACAGAAAATGAAAAGCTGCTATTTTCTAGAAACTTTTACTACTGTATCGCAGTGCGTGACGTTAAATTGTGGCACTTGGTGAGACTATAGATAGATACGTTGTTATATTATGCGGTTTTCCATTGTAATTTTCATTGTAAAGATCAACAAGAGAGGCAATGAGTCTTTACTTTTCTAACAATACAAGGAATGGATACAAGAATGGGAAGATGCCTGTGAACCAATAAAACTTCCTGAAGACCCTCATCTTTGTTCTCTCCACCTTAGTCCTGGGGATCGATATTCATAACAATCTAAGATGATTTGGCAGATCCTGGATCTTTTAATCGTGATAACTGCTCTCAGGCTAATTTGGTTCATCAAACTAGCTTGTGAATCAGATTAATATATCCAGATCATTGTGTGTGTTTTTGTTTGTTTAAGAATTAAGCATTCTTAGACAGATCTAAGAATGCTAAATCATAATCATCATTTTTGATTATCAACCATGTCAGCAAAACGGCATACAATTAATAGTAAATTAAATGGTTTGTTTAATGATACACAATGTCTTTACACCTGCTGTAGGCTATTTGAATAGGCTTTACACTTTCTTTCAAGAGTATAGCATTTAGAGGTTTATTTCATGTTACCTTTAGAGCAGATTTTCTATGTGGCATTATTCAAGTTTTTTAATCCCATGTAAGGTATAAGTCATGCTGTTTAAATTAATTTTGCATTAGAAAAGCATTTTGATGCTTAAGAATTGTCTACATCTCCTGCACTGCATCTTCACTGTCAATGTTGTGTGTGCACAACTACCGTAAAATTATATAATTATTCCTTCACAAAAAAAAATCTCTCAATGAGAATATTGGCCACCATGTCTATTATCATATATTCTCAGAAATTACACTTTCAAAGTACGCATTTGCATCTAAAAGGCCCACATTGGGATTTTAAAAGTATATATACCTAAAGTTAGTACCAACATACTAGTCTAGTAAAAAAGTTTTTGTATTTTGTATTAGTTGGTAGACTATCAGTATCACCTTTGCTTGAAATGACTCAATCTAATCATGTTTAAATGAAATAAAACGTCTGCCGAGCAGGTTTGAGCTCACAGACCTGTTGCTATGACAGCAACCACTAGATAAGTTTTGAAGGACAAATCTATCCAGGATCACGTCAGCATGTCAATAATCAAATCCAGCCAACTAAATAATCCACTTTATTTATTTACTTATTTATTTATTTTCCCATTCAATATCGAGTGAAATCAATGCTGAGAAGCGGAAGAGACAAGAAATGCTGAATGCCATCTTGGCAAGATGTAAACATTCAGATGGTGAAGCCACTTCAAGCTTCACTGTTTCACTACAGTCAGTAATTGTACAGTGTTCTCCAATTATTACTGATGCAGCAACGCAGATAAATGTTGACAATCATTGGCGAGTCTCTGCTATTTGCTAGTACATTTTTCACTTGAATTAGAGGAAAAAAATTGACCGTAGTGAAGACTTTCATTAGACTTCTCTTATTGCCCTTCTGGTGCTGGAGCTGGAGTTGACTCCGGAATGGACTCTACTGTGTTCAAAATCACTCAATTGTTGTTCACGGATTCTCCAGTCCTTTATAGTGCATGGCAGTCGAGGGCACTTTATCACTTGTGAGGAATTTGCACATTGATGTATTCCACAGTGCATCAGAGATGGATGTGTTGCAGAAATAACTTTTGATACAATTTCTATCCTACACAACTGACTTTAGAAATATCTTATATTGGCTTTACGTAATTATACATACCTCTGTGCGAACTGTGTCGTTTAACAGTGCATGAATGTATGCCCACTTTAAACTGCCGTTTATCAGCACCACCCATTCTGGGGGTACTTTTACCATTCATTTTTCCATTGAGATTTTTCAAAAGTCTTCATTGAAGTGTTATAAGCCATAAACCCAACCAACCAGCTACGAGGAGAAGAGCATTACAAACTTTGATGTAAAGCTAATAATAGTAATAAGTATGAAAATTGGACAAAAAGACAAAGGTACAAGACTGTATATTTAACAGCTGTACTGAGGGAAAGAACAACAATCCTATGAAGAAGAAAAAAAAAACTGTTGTCAAACACCCTTAAGCAGCTTTTCCACTGCAAGGTATGGCTTGGCTCACTTCGGTTTCATCTTGGTCGGCTTGGTTTGCATTTCCACTGCAGTTTAGTACAGCTTAAAGTGTGTGGGATTATCGCTAGTTGTGCGGACTCTAATGCTGTGACATCACTGGAAACGTGAAACAAAAAAAAAACGCGACACAATCCAACCCACAACAGAGAGGCAAGGGATGCTACCAATTGCAGTTGTTTTCTTGAGCAGTTGCTGATGCTGACTATTGAAATATAGCAAGTTTGGTATCTCATAAGGCATACCCAGTGATGCTAGTAGACTCTCACCAATCAGTGACATTTTAACGGCTCACTTGGAACCTCATTTGAGGTGGTACTAAAAGGTAGGAAAAGAATACAGTGCAGAAGCCCCCAAAAGCAAGCAGTACCAAACCAAATCTGTACTATGGAAAAAGCACCCTTAGATTCTGGATATACTGCGAATCATGATCTTTAAATGAGTAAATGATCTTAAAATGAGTAATTTAAAAGGTTTTGCGTTTTTATAATTTTTTTCTGCAATCTATTAAAAGGAAAATATTCAGATACAGATACTATTTGTCCCCATCTTTTACCATTTCAAAATGTAACTGATATACCCCTCATTTAAAAAAGGTAACTTTTAAAAGGCATTTTGACAGTGACAGTGATGTTGTTTGGTAAAAATGACATGGTAAATGCTCTCTCTAAGTGAAATGCAGCTATAAATGTCCCCTGTCATTGAACTTGTCAAAGTTTAATAGACTTCTTCAAATGGGGGTCATTTAGGATAAGATCATGTGTGAGTGCTTAAATCAAGATTGTGATCTTTTAACGATTAATCGCGCAGCTCTAGTCCAAATAGTTTGATGGGAATATGCTGCATGGCACTGTCTATTGTTGTACATTAACTTTAATTGGCCATGGCTAGCTGAAAAATGTTTTCTGTTTAGATGCCTATCATGGAATGAATGCTGTGAAGCGGCGTTTGTTTAATGAATAAAAAGATTTGCAATTAGAGCCTATAGGCTAAAGAATGTGAGTTGAAGCCTGGAAAGCCTGTAATTATATCGCAATAAGCATCTCCTAGCTGCATTCTTCTGTGTTTGATGTGAAAAATAATTGCACTTTCGAGTTCAAAGCACACTATTACACCTTTATCAATTGGATTTATTTATTGCACATAATGCTTTTTTTTTTCATATTTGTTGATGTTCATGTAAACGTGAAGGCAGGTTAAACTTATTTTAGTGTTGAAAATACCTTGCTGGAGAGGCCAAGCAGTCTGTCTTGTTCAGCAAGGCCATTAAATCATGCCGTGTATTAAAGTGTGTGCTAATTACAAAAGAGCTTAACCTATTTACGGAGGTGGATAATGTTTGCTTGGTTGAGTTGTTTTTGGACATTGTGTGTGTTTAACAATCTTACGAAAATACTAAATATGCACTACAAAAATCCATTCTTATTCAGAATGTTTGTGTTCTTTTCTGTAAAAACACACGTATTCTGTAAACTATTTAAAATTTTGGGAAATAAATTAAAGGGAAAAATATTTATAGAAAAATATTCTTATGACAGGATGTTTTACGTTAGTTTCATGCTTTTATCCATTCCCATGCTTTGCTTCAATTTATTGTAGTTATTAAAAATGGTAACACTAAAATAATGTTTCAATTGTTAACAATGCATTAGCTAACATGAACTAACGATCTGCAGTTTAAAAAAAATACATTGTCAATAAACAATATTTGAAAACTATAAGAATATTGAAAAATATTGGAAATTGTTTAGTTAATGCATTTGAAACTAACAGAATGTAACAGAGTAAAAAAAAACATGCTTGTTAGTAATTAATAAAACCACACATATTTGAATATACGTCCCCCTCACTTTTAGAGACAGACCGTTTAGAAACAGGTGATTAATAATTATATGAATGTAAACTTTTGGATCTCATTCAGCTGTCCCCCCACTTTTAAAATGTCCTCTACGCCCCTGTATAGGCATAATGTATTTTATACTGTAAAAAATGCATATTAGGCCTATTATAATATATTATTAGATATTATTGCATATTACTGCATACTCGAACCATACCCTTAAATCCAAACATCACAGGTAACCTGTGGCAAAATCAGATTAAGCGTTTAGACACAATCCTCAAACCACCTTAACCACAAGTCATGTCCATGTCATTATACAAATGTCTGTTATTGTAAACCATATATAGCAGTAGGCTATTGTTTAATCAGTATTTGGCCATTTTGGGAGTGTCTTACCTGTGTCACTTAATTGTGAACGCGTCATCATCACGGGCGGAAAAAAAACAGGTGAATAACGCTGCGTCATGAATACCCGCGTTTAATTGGATCGCGCACCACCTAATGATGACGCAGTTATAGGAATTAAGTGATCTGATCCCCGTTCAAAACTCGTGTTTCAACACTAGACTTAGAAAACAAGATATTAGGAAAAAATAGACAAAAGATATAAACACAACTACTTGTGTCGCACACACAATAAACCACTATACCGAGCTGTCGGGCTGATTTCATGAAGCTAACTCCTAAAAAGGAAGAGTGTTCTTCTGGGCGGGCTTGACCTGGCTGTCAATCATACTTGCATCGAATCAGAAACACTAAAATACGTCTGGCATTTTCAACAAGTACCCTACATGCATAACGTAAATAATCTGTACAATTTAATAATTCAAATATGATAGATCCCCCCATTTTTTTTTTCTTTTTGCATGTTCTGTATTACTGGCTAAGTTTTGTATTACTGTTACATATGTCATCTTACAGTGCTGTATGCTTGTCAGTAATATGCTATAATAATAAAATAAAAAAAAACATGCATAAAGTTACATATAAATTACCATTATAGTCCAGGGGAACCGGAAGTTTTTGTGACTTTTATTTCAGTATGTTGATGTTCTTCCAGTAGATGGCGGGGCTTGGCGCGGTAAAGAATAATGTGGCTGAAACATCAAACTGATATCAACAGAGAATCGCCACTCCAAACGCAGAAGCAAATGGTCAGACTTTAATTGAAGATTACCAAAACAAACATTTAAAAAAGTGGATTAACACTGGAACTACCAGAATTCTGTAACTACTGGAATTACCACAGCGGTCATTCTGACCGTCCTCATATAAGACGTCAAATTGTCACAAAATATATACATTCAAATGTGTTGAGATATTAAAATTAAGTTTGAATGTCTGTCGTCTTATTTAGTTAAGACATCACCATCAAAATACGATCTTTTTGGTAAGGCAGCCTATAAATTTATAGTTAGGCTGAATGCGAATGTCCGCGCCTCACTTTCATTTCCCGTTTCAGATGCAGGGGAGAAGGTCTGTTTTGCGGCACTGAATATGCTGTTTTGAAAGACATATATAAAGTATGTTTTTTTTCCAACAGTGTTTTTGTTAGCAGGAAGTAGCTAGGCACGCATAGGTAAAGTCACGGGGAAAAGGAGCAGACACCGAAATGCATGCAACCATTTTGACCGATATGGTAGTTGTAGGTACTTATAATTCTTGTGTTTTGTTATTTTAATAAAATAACTGTAAAAACAAATATTTACAATACACGTATTTAGGAAAAAATCAGGGTATTATAGATATGTGTGTTTTATTTCAACAAAGTTATTAAATTGCAAAAATGAAAAGCGGTCAAAATGACTGCCTTGGTAGTTCTAGTGTTAACAATGTGATCTAGCAAAATAAACATTGTACATTTTCTGTATATAAGAGGATGTGCAGTGCTGGGATATTTATGTAAAAATGTTCGCCATTCTACAGAGTGAAATCTCAGAGAAAGAATACTCAGTGAACGGATGACCTTTTCAAGTGAAAAAAACATAATGATGTTTGATCTTTTTGTTGATCTGAGTACTTTAAAGCTGTGGAAAAGATGATTTTCAGTGAGTTTGACAAGAAAAAAAAGACCTACAGGCTTGGAAAACATGAGGGGGAGTAAATGAATATTGTTTTGTTGATTGCCTTAGTTGTTGTTTTCCTTTTTGATTTCTGAAGACACACAGATGCTTAGATGAAACATACAGCAGTCTTCTCTTGTATGTTAAATGCTCTCTCTTTGACCCCCCTTTTCTTTCTTTCTTCCTTCATATAGCTGCAGTCAGAGTGTGTCTACATGGGGGGTCAGGAGCCGCAGCTGATCACAGAGGTGCAGGAGGACGCCTGCAGCAGGGGTAATACATAATGCGGGTCATTGCTCTGAGGTGACATTTATCACATGCTGTGCAATGATCTCCTTTTTGAATATGAGAGCGAGCAAGCGCCTCAGTCACACAAGTATGGTAATGCGTCCAATATGATCCACTTATTTCCCAAAGCAGAACCGAATCCAACATGGCTGACTCGTGCTTCCCTTGAAAGCATTGATTTGACATGGCAGAGCTGCGCAAAGCCCGGTGAATGGATCATGCTTAAACACACGTCTGGCAGCTCTGTTTGGCTATGCAGAAAAACGAGCGTACAGCGTTTTCTTTTGTACGAGTCAGGGGAATGGTTGTTTCTGTACATGTACGAGGCCCAGAGCACAGTCTCTGTTCTCATCTAAATCTCCCATACAGACCTGATTTAAAAAAAAACGAAAAAAAAAAAAAACTTTCCAAATCGGTTGTGATGGATTAAGTCGTTCCAGGCTGATCCGACACCGTTTAGCGCTTTGCAATGCGTAACGGTCATTTTGATGGTTAACGCCAGATTTTCTTTTTTTTTTACCTCCCAAGGGAAATGGGAGATATTTCGCAAGTGACCCTCTGATAGATCACACATCAAAACTCTTCTTTTTTTTTTCCTGCTCTCCAAGCACTTCAGCCTGCATTGTTAATATTATAATGCCAAAAATGATCCATTCTAGTATATATGTAGGCCACTGTACCCTGAAGCCTAAGTGATAATAAGATTTTACCGACTAACCTGTGCGTTGTAGATATGAGATGTTCAATCATCTTGAAGTTGCTCTATTTAATAATCCATCTGCCAATTAAGCCAGTCAGTGGTGTTCAGGCCCACAAAAGGTTAATAAGCCTCAGCTGCAGTGTGGTTATCCTGGGTAAATGTCACTTAGATGAGGGGCATGCGGGGTCAAGATCTCCCTCCAGATCTAAATTTAATCACACCGCGTGTCCACTGGCCTCCTCTTCACCCTAATTAGTGGCTGGCCTGAGCCAAAGCGTGCGATTGGGTTCTCCTCACCCCCTTCACACGCCTCGCACACGTGACCGGCTAACAAACCAGCGCTCAAAGTCAAGCGCAAAGCCACCGGTGCCTTAATTGCCTGTTCAGGCCGAGGGTGTCGGGATCCTCGGAGGTTGTGAGATCATCAGTGGGATTTAGAAGCATATGAGGTGGTAAATCTTGTAAGTCATTGTGTTAGAGGTTTGTTTAGTTTGAAATTCGTGGTCGGACTCGCTCGGCTAACTTCATTAAGGACTTTGTCTGAGTAGTTAACGCGGAGACCGAGGGTTAATTCTGCCATATTGTTTGTTTGCTAGGAAGACGATGCTGCTGCTGCCTCCGCCATGTGTATTTGTGCTTCAGTTCTTTCTATATGTGGTCGAAACAGATGGAGCGCATTCGCTGAAGTATTTAATTTTGAATATTAATATAAATTAGAGGCAAAATGGGTAATCATTCTCCTGCCCTACAGAAATGATTAACATAATTCGGATAAATAACCAGATGGCAGAATCACAGAATTGAGGTGGATTTATCTTAATTAATATCTCAAATCTTCTTGGAGAAAGGTAAATGACTCCACCGGGGCCGGAGATGTGTGTTTATCTGTGAACCTCTCTTAAAGCTGGCCGCATAGTGGCTGCTGGGAGAAATGAACACTTTTTTTTTTTCCTCCTTTTTTTAATGGATGAGATTTGACACAAACACTCAGTCAGATTTTCTCGTTCTCCATCTCCGCCTCCATCCACGGTTTTCTAAGCCACACAGCAGTGTCTGTTGAATCGTTACAGCCTAATGGAAAGGAGATTTAGTGTAAGAAAAGTGCTGTGGAAACTTGCCCAGTAATCGCTGGCTTGTGCATACAGGTATATTAGAAGCTAAATCGCCTCTCTGTGCTTCAAATTGCGGCGAGGTCTTTATCCTATTGGATGTTCTCCTCCAACTCATGTACGGCAACTTTCTGCACATCCAGGCGGAAATGAAATTCCTTTATTCTGTCCCATTCAAGCTCGTTATTTAAAATATTAATCATCTTACGTTCAAACCGCACAATAGAGCCTAAATAAATTGATGTATTGGCGTATTTTTAAAATTAATTCATTTGGTTTCCAACTGTGTTGCATAATTATACTTAAGTGCTTAATTACATATTTAAATGGGGCCTTGAATTACTCTGGCTTAATAAAATATCATTAGCGTGTCTCTAAAGTTATAAGCTTCGGAGACGTATATTAGTCTAGCAGTCTAAAAAATATTTGATTATGGACAGGCAGGGGTTTGGCAATAACCCAGGCCCAATCTACAGTGAATCTCTGTTAACATAGAAGCCGCTGCTCACATCAAAAATTGACATCGGAGTTAACAAACAATGTGAAATTTACATATTAATTAGCACTGGGCACTGTGGGCTGAATATGAATATCCGCTCTCGGTCTCTGTGAAGTGTCTGTGTGCAGTCACACTGCCGCCGTGTGGAGGTGAGTTTAGGATTTAATGGAGACAATACCCTGCTTCACCTCCACTTTCATTATCCAGCATCTGCACTCAAATTATCCAGCTTCATCTTGCTTTTGTGTGTGTGTGTGTGTGTGTGTGTGTGTGTGTGTGTGTGTGTGTGTGTATACATAACTATTGCCTACAGGTGGAAGTATTAAAATGAAAATACACCATTTACTCACCCTCATATACCCTATATGAGATTCCTTTTTTCTGATGAACACAAAACAAGACATTGTGAAGAATGTTGGAAATCCATTGTCTGCATCCATAGTAGATGTCAATGATTACAGGTTTCCAGCTTTCTTCAAAACATCTTCTGTGTTTATCAGAAGAGAGCAATTCAAACAGGTTTATAACAAGTTGGGTAAACAGTGACAGAATATCATTTTTGGGTGAATTATCTCTTTAAGTTTTATTTATTTTTGCCTTTCATATACGTAAAGGATTATAACGATAGGTGTAGATTCCACAAAACCTAGAATTACACAACATCATGGCATGGTCTTAATTATTATGTCTACATAATTAGTAGTTAAACAACATTTTTAGTAAAACATAATTTTCTAAAATAAAGTGTCTTCCTGCTGGCATGTATTTGTACTTCTAAAGAAAGTATGCATTTTAATGACAACATGTATTTTACCTTTGTTTCTGAAAATTATTATGACTATAGAGCATGTTTTGTACTTTACACTGAAACGACAATAATATTGTTTTTAGCAACTTGCACTTTGAAGCTTGTTTGCATTTCTAGGCCCCCAAAAAGACGATGTCCAATTTTAGTTGAAAAGGGTAGTGTAAATGTCCCCTTTATTTTTTGATTATGTTCTAGAAATATACTAGAACATAATCAAATGCATAGAATCTGGGCATGCTACATCCAATATGTTGTCATTGTCATGTGTCCTGTGATGCCAGTCATAATACTGTTCCTTGTCATTGACAAAAATGGCTTCATGTCAAAGGTAATAGTTGTGCAAAAGTCACTGCATGTCCAGTAGTCTACCTGCCTATTTTTTGCTAGTTGCTTTATGAATATTGCTTTATCTGATATAATATTTACTACTATTTACTGATATACTTTTAGCATACTGTGAAGTATAGGCATGTGGGCAAAAACTCATATTGCCAGACTTAAATGTCTGCCAAAATAAAGTCTTTGAAATTCAGGATTATTGATTTTAACAAGCAATGATTGATTTTTTCAGACCTTCAATTCTCTCAACTGATCATGCAGCTTTCATCTTGCAGTCGGTAACAAACTCGCAGCAATGCAGGCTTTGTCATTCAGGCAGTATTGCGATCATGAAATCTCATGGCAGCATGCAGAGAGAAATACCTTGCCCTCTGCTCTCCTAATATTCACTAATATTCATTTAATTTATCACCCTCAAAGGTGCACAGAACTGTTGATTAATTTCCCCAGTTCTGGTGCAGAATGCTTATTAAACTGATTACAGCAGTTCTCACATATCTACACGTCTTTTCCTATGTTTAACATCCACTTGTAGTAGACAGTGAGGTTCTAGCAATGGCTCCTGGGCAAATTGTTATAATTAGAATGCAGATCAATTGGGGAAAGCAGGTAATTTACCTTTAGGGAAGGAAGTCTAATTATTGCCTTTAAGAAAGCTAATTTAGCGTCAAACACTTCAGGTGTCTTTCCTTCCCTCTTCGGGAAGAGGGGGAAATCAGTCCCGGAGCATCACGGGAGTTCTGCACTCTTCTTTGTCTCCGGTTGATCAAGGAAATCCGAGAAGCCTTGTGGAGAGCAAGGCCTGTTCTTCCTCATCTCCCTCTCCATATAGCTGTGAACCAGATCTGAGATGGGAGAAGGACTCGCCGCCTCTCAGTTAAATGCTCCTAGCAGGTAAGGCCGTACCTGACAGATGGTGTTTGTGAGTGACGCCTGTTCCCAGTCGATCGAAGGCCCCAGGAAATGCTGGAGGAAAGTCTCCACAGAGCGGCCCTCACAGCCCGATGGCATATGCTCTGCAGTGGCCTACACCTGCTGAAGGATGGCGCTCACACCCACATCCCTGAGCGGCCCAGCCAAGCCGGGGTGTTAATCAAAGCTCAGCCCCTCGCTCAGATTGGTAAATAAAGCCGGATACGCTGCTGCAGGAGGGGCTGCCACCTGGAGAAACATCTGCATGAAGTCTGCTCTTATTCGGTGGTGTATCCGAGCAGCCGAGTTGCAAAATTGGCCAATCTGCAGATTGGAAGGTCACCAAGACGTCCTCAGCTGAAACAGTAAAGAATGCTCCAACTGTCTGCGGTTGGGCATGTCCAACTGGAAAGCGTCGAGGTGACAACACAGAAAGTGGCGATTAGGCCCTGCTCGCCTGAGCCCGAGCCAATTCGGCAGTCTATGAAACCCTAGGCAAGGGAGTGCGATCTGGCGCTCTGTCACAGACTGAGTCGTGCCGTTTCCAGCTCCAGACCCACTCCACTTTCCAAACCTTCTCCATCTCGGCAGATCTTGGCTGTCTTCAGTCCCTGCGGGCCGCTGGAAATATAATATGCCTTGTCTGGGTGTGTGCGTGCGTGTGTTTTGCGCCTCTCCCGAAGACAAATACGGCCTGCCTTCTTCATGCTATAACAGCCATTACTTAATTGTGCCGGATTTTCCGAGCAGAGTGTTGCTTTAATTAAGCAGCTAATTGCAATGTAGTTCTTGATTAGCTTTGGGGGATGGGAACGTTCAGGCAGCCTGATATGTTGTGCACACTTCAGAATCATTTACAGAAATTGAAGCTAATTTCGCTCTCTGTGTCTATTGCTGCATTAATTTAATTTGGGTTGCTTTTAACTCATTAACACTTCTAATTAATACGTTGACATCACCATTAAGATGTCTCTTTGAAATTGCCAACTCCAGATAATCAGGATGGAGGAGGCTGACGGATGGCACCAGAGCCCGAACAGAGGAGGAGATGTTTAGGAAGGACAGGGGACTCCCCCTCACGCTTGCTTGTAAATCAGCGACAGTGCACCATCATGGACTCTAATAGGGCTTTGTGGCAGGCAGCAGAATTGAAAATGAAAGGCAAGTTGATTGTTTTAGATTTGATGGAGGTTACAGTGTGCAGAGGTGTTTTTGTGCTGGAGATGGCTGCGCTTGGGGTTGCCGGTACGGGCCAGATGCTGTACACAGCTGAATCTCATGCTTGACTGGCTTTGTGTTTGGGTTTGTCACTTTAATGAGCAGAATTTAGTGACTGTGGGAGTATAATCCTCAGGGTGAGGCTGCTATCCAGTTCATCACACTGTCATCACTTCCCGCTCTCTCCACGCTCATTTCCACAGCCTCGGATCAAATAAATTTAGCTATGTATTTGTATTTAATTTTCAATGCTCAAATATCTGTAAATGTTTGCTCGGTAAAGAAGCCCCTTTAGCTGTGAGGATACCCATTCGTTTTTTTTCCGGCTCCCATGGAGGCCTGGCCTTCAGAGGAATTATAGGAGTTCGCCAATGACTATTTAATTAAAATCTGCTAGAGATTATATTATAGAAAGTGAACTTGTCACCCTCAACCCTCAGATGTGAAATTAAGTAGCTGTCAAATGGCGGGGTTTGTGACTGTGAGTGCTAGGCAGTCGTTTTATAAACAAAGAGTGCGGTAAATTTAGTGACATTTCTGTGCAGTCCATTTGTTTTAGGTCTGTGTATTGGGTAGGATCTGGCAATGTCATGCCACCATATACATAAAAACTTATAAAAAAGTTTTATCAGCACAAGCATTTTCATTGAGCATTGATTTTTGTGCAATCCAAGTAAAAGAAACATCCACTTTACTGTGATCAAAGTCTTATTTTGAAGTGCGTTGAAATTGCCGTGAAGAGAGGGCAGGGCATACCGAAATGCTCCTCCCCTTTAAAAAATGACCAATAGAATTTTGTTTTACACACCTTGGTCAGAAGCGTTGAGCTCTGTAAAGCCACATTTGGACAGATTAGAACATTTGCCTGGACAGGAAATCTGATAAGACGCTGATGTATAAACTCATGTCATCAAAATAGTTGATCATATTGGTGGAAGTTACATTGTACATTTGGAATGCATTTATGTACTAAATGGACATTTTAGTACTTCAACTACCATTTTCTCATCATTGTCATTTTGTTTTTGAGATATTTGAGACAGATTAAGAGTAGCAATTTACAATTTTTAAGATTAGTTTTTTTATTGTGCTTTATTTACAGTAAAACATGTTTTTATTATTAAGGGAAAACAAAATACAAAATTTCGTAGCCCTGTGTGAAAAAATGTTTGCCTCCTAAACCTAATAACTGGTTGGGCCACTCTTAGCAGCAACAACTACTATCAGTTGTTTTCCTTGCGATGAGTCTGCATCTTTGCAGAATTGCTGTAATTCAGCTCCATTGGAGCGTTTTCCGGCCATTCCTGGGAAGGAGTTATAATATATATATATACAACAGTTCTGTCTGGTTCTTGAATCTGATTGGCTGATAGCCGTGCGATATTTTGCCAGTAACAGCACTCGACCCGCCTCTTCACCCTTGTGTATTACTCCACCCACATACGGCGACAAGCTGAGGACACTCTACAGTTTGACAAATATTGCTGCTGTTGGGCAGCATTAAGTACTTTTGAGGCTTTTTTAGTCGAGAATGTAGTTTGGAACTATGCAGTATATTTATAAGGATAGTGCCTATTTTAAAATATTTATAATTTCTGAGAAGCAGCGCGTCGGCACCATTACCCTGCCATACAGAGCAGACCAAAGACGGTTGACGTTGTCTATCCACAAGCTGGCGACAGGACCGCATAATAAGCCCTTAGAAGATTAAAACAGCGTAATTTCTAACTACAGCTGATCAAATCATTATTAAACTGGTAAGTGATATTCTATGTAGTACTGTATTTATACCATATAATTGTAGTGTATTAAGTGTGAGATGGGACTTGCATATCAGTAATGTGTGTTGTGTTGGCAGAAAGAAAGAAGAAATGGCCGCATGTGTTTAGAATTTTTCGCAAACACAAGAGCAATCTGGTAGTGATTGCGCTGCTTTTTTCGGGGTTAATTATTGTGATATCCCGATTGCAACAGAGAAATACTGTAGACTGTAATAGACTACTGTAAGGAGATATCTCTGTAGACGGATGGCATTTCATGTCACGTTCAGCCTTATAATCTTAAAATATAAGCAAAATCACCTGTTTTGTCTTCACTTCAGATAGAGAATCATTCAAACACTACCTCTAAAGTAACGTTGGTGAATCAGTAATGGCTTCTGCTGTTCTGATGTCAGCTGCAGATGTGAATGAATGGCGGAAGAAAGTAGTTCCTAATACAAAAGGGTTTTTAGACTCTCCGTGTTTGATTTTCTTTTTTATATACACGATTGTGCCATCGAACTGTTGTATAAACGCAATATCACACGAGTAGCAGTGCGATATGGCTGTATATCAGCACTGGTGGGACGCTAAGGCACTCGGCCTGCAGCCTCATGCCAACGCACACCTCCCACCAGTGCTGATATACAACCATATCGCACTGCTACTCGTGTGATATTGCTCATATATATATACAGTGTTCAGCGTAAATGAATACACCCCATTTTGAAAATGAATATTTTTATCCATTTCTCAGTGAATATAGGTAATATATGTTGGTGCATTTGAACAAAACAGATTTATTAAACAGATTTCCCTAACATATAAATTTGAGCTACTAATTTTTGGACTGTTATTGTAAACTATTTTGTTAAATTAGCTCCAGATTTGGCTTCGTTACTGACTAATGTAATGTATATGCACAAATATAATTTTGTAAAGCTTCCTATAGAAAATATGAATTTAAATGAGAGATTTGTGAGGGGTGTACTTATATATGCTGAGCGCTGAGCACTGCTCATTAAACTGTTGTCTTTAATCATCACAGATACTTATTTCCATTTTACAATTCTTTATTTTTTGCATAAAACAAAAGTTAGCATTTTTAAGCTTCCTGTATGGGTCACTCTTGAAAGTAAATCAATGTATAAATACGAAAATCTTATATTAATGAATCTTCTGATAATGAATGAATGGGAAAAGAATTATGATTTGTGGAAATCGAAAAACTAACTACTTAAATTATTTAATGCATCCCTTTAAAAAAATCAGTAAAGAAACGCATAAATAAATATGGTCATTTTAGACCCATTTTGTGGATTAGAAGGAGTTTGAATAGCTTGTGGATCCAAAGGTTAATAAATATCAATGCATTGACTTTGGGAATCTAAACAGTATTGCCAAACATAATGTGTCAATAATACACTCCTAGTTGGGTCCCACTCTGGTTGTGTTGTCTTTAATGTGTTAACAGCTGGACTGTTACTCTTATTCTGTGGATCTTTAGCTGCAAACATATGTGCATAAATTTTTCACTTAGTCATGTATGCATTAAAAATCAGCATACATGTTATCTTTTTTTGCACGCTAAATATCCTTGTGCCTTTAGTAATAGTAAGCAAACCAATAGCACGTGATTGACTTTGTTGCCTTCAGTCCCCCATCAGGAGCTGCAAATCAACAATGTGGTGATGTGGCAAAAAAGCTCTTATTTAACGCATAAATCAATGGTCTTCCACAGAGCGTTCTCCTAAAAGCTCTTCTTTAGGTTGTTTTGAAGCATTCTCTAAGATACAAACCTACTGTAAAAAGCCTTCTGTCTAACACTTCATTAAAAAGTGCCTTGGAATAAGCGTCACAGGGGAGATGAACCCTGCGTCATGTGTAAAAGCTATCAACAGCTGCATCAATTAACCTCCCGGCCCCTCGGGGCCCATTAGCAGGAGAAACACCCTTTAAAATTGCATATGCTTCAGATTACACAGGAGCAACTCGCCCCATAAATGGCCTTATTTGCTTTTCCTATAGACTCTGGTTTGTTAAACAATTTCCTTCAAAGACGACATCTTTATTATCAGTATGTGTGTGGGTGTGTGTTCCGTATATAGTGGATGTGTAAATTTATCATGTTTTGCTCATTGCTTGTTATGGAGAAAAAAGGAAATGTTTCGCTAAGAGACAAAAGGACCCCAAAGACCATAGACACGAGCAATGTGGTTATAACTGACCTCCGACTCCTTTATTCCATCGCTGCTATTAAGGCTATTTTGAGCACTTACTGAAGTGTGTAATGAGCCAGTTTTATTGCATTTACACTTTTAGTTTACATAGAATTGATATTTGATGCTTCATGAAAGAGTTTGTTGTACTTTTATGATTTAGAAGGTTTAGTATTACTCTTAAAGGGTCAGAAAATAAAAGGCTAAACTACATTTTTTGATTCACTATAACTATAAGATTATGTTAGCATCCATTAATTGCTTCATTTTTTTTGTTAATGTTTAAAATCTACAGGTTTTGACATGTTTATATGCTCTGCATAAACAAACTGAACAACTAGGTGTTAGTGACATATTACCGTATCTCTTATTTGTATGCACTGACTTTTTGTAGAACTAGAAATAAAAAAAAAAGAGAGAGAGGTTTAAACATTGTTCTAGCAAGGTCTGGCAACACAAATGAGTCAATTTACGGTCAAGGCCAAAATAAACTGAAATAAATCCAAATACTTTGTTGAAAATTAAATACTGTGATCAATAAACTCCATTAATTTGATCGATTGTTGAGCCAAGCTCAAACAACAAGCTTAAAATCTGTTATGGTGCACTCCGTGAAGCAGCCTTCCAGGCATCAATAAAAACAACACCACTGCCGTCCTTGGTTTGGTTCAAATTGCAGGACATAATGAGGGTTTGGTGCTGCAATTTAAATCTGGTCAAAAATCACCAAACACACAAGATTATGTCATGCAGTTTCTGGAGTAAAATTAATTTCACACCGAGTCTGATTTTTTTGTCAAAAGAGACAAGTTTTGCAAGTTTTGTCAATGACATTTTACACTTTGCCCTGAAACTTTCGTCTAAAATCTGTTTTGTTTTTTTCGCATCCATAGCAAGCATTTTGAAAGGGGTTTTGACAATTCAAAGCCACCATACAAGTGAAAGACAAAATCTACAATGGCGTCTGCCAAATTAATCTACTTCATCTCGCAGCACAAAGCGTTTAATGACGGAATGCAGAATATAAAGGCAGGTGTTTGAGAACCTCTGTAGCCCATTGTATGTAGGTCTCAGTGCCTGATGTGTGATGCACACCTCTCCCATGCCACAGTTTGTTGTGTGTGTGTCTCCTTACTTTTGAGATACTGCCAGTCTCTGTTCAGGATCAATTCAATTCAATGAACACTTCTCATCTCTTTTGAAGAAGAGAGAGGGGAACAAAACACTCTTGTATTGTTTTGCGATCTTTTTTACAGCAATATTCAGTTATACACATTGGATTCAGTGTGCATGGATTCTGAGCGGGATGAATTTTTAGGATAATGAATTTGAAAAAACACAGTCAACTTTCAGACCCTGTGTGTGTACAAAATATTACTTGAGGTCTTTGCACACTGTCTGATGAGATGAATTATGTAAATGCCGCCTTAATAATTATTAACAAAGTGACTCAATGAAAGTGTATGCTGTTCTGTTAGATGTCCCCCTACTCCTTTTCACCTCCACAGCATAACAATGTCCACTTTTGCAGCATTTTTCCAAACTGTAGTTAAAACTATAGATTTTATCGGGTGCTAAAACATGCAGCACAGTGTTAACCGATTGGTTTATTCCTGATGATTCTCATATCTATATGATAGATTTCTGTCTGCAATGTTGCAAATGTTTTTTTAACATTTTTTATTAATTCAGCAAAAACTCAAAAAAAGCTGTGCAGTTGTGGGTTTGGTGCTTGAACCTGTGACCTTTGGATTGCAAGTCCAACTCTCTAACCATGTCCCGTGTTTCTATGTCCATGCACCAATCACTAATCATTCTATGATGATTACTCTAACCCCAGTACATGCTTTAAATTATGGCATACATTTGGAAAAAGCACATTTAAAGTAAATGTGGGAAACTAATTCCAAACCCGACCTGTGTCCAAGGCACCCATCATTCTTTTCAGCCTGAGTTTTTGGGTCCAAGTGAGCCCATGGATACTTCTAGCAAGAAATAACTGGTGCCAAAACAGGCCCTTTACATATTAATGCATAAATCAAATTGCCCTAAATGGTGCATCTTTTAAAGATTTGCAATCACTTTAGCGGTTGTCTTAGAATTTTTGAATGGTGGAGACTTAAATGTCAACACCCCAATAGCAGCACTGCAAGATGCTAAAAACAACTTTGAACACCTTAGAAACCCCATAGCAACAACTTAGTATCACCAGTGGCAATTGTTGGCTTGCCCCATTCACGTTGTGTTCAGATAAAGTGTAGTTGTTATTCTTCTCCAACACAAGTTAACCGCTCAAAAGTGTCTTCTAAAGCAGTGATGAAGGAAGTCCTTTGTCATCGGCGGTAAGACCTAAGAGAGGCTTTATTATTTAAGAGTTATAACAGTCCTAATCCAGTGATTGGTCGATCTTTCAGCATGTTATTGAAATAGTAAATACTGTGGAGCGGTGTGTCAGCTCTACGGGGAGCATGAGAATTTACTTGACTGTTTGCGTTTCTTGCTTCTCAGCCTTCACAGAATGATTGAGGGTGGAAAATCAGCATTCTGCGATCTGATTGTCTAATATCTGAACATAAAAAAAAAAAAAAACTGCTTGGTGTTTTTGACCTAAAAATGCTGAATAAATAAATGACTCTATAAAAATATCCATGTTGCGAACACTGGCAGATGTCCCTTTGATCCTTGAGCTTAAATATTCTTGATATTTTGGTTGTAATTAATAGTCAGTTATTCATTTTAATCCAAGGTGAAGCTCATTAATTCAACTTTCTCTTTTAATATTTTGCCTTGTAAAGTGATTTCAGGAGAAGAGGTATTTTGAACGTTAATGCTGTGACTTGCTCTAATGCAACGAGACGTTTTGAGGACACCTTAGTGTTTCTAGGGTGGGGTAGAAACTCAAAACCTCAGACCATTTTAGATGAGGCATTAAAATGACACGCCTCCGTCTCAACCGGTTCTGCTTAATCCCAACTATTTTGTTTCGCAGCGTAAGTTTTTAATGATTTTGAGTCTAAATCCACGGCTATCATCCGTGCTATTCTCCACCAGCTCCAGTGCTCGATTACGGTGTATTTTTAGAGGTGTGCATCACATATCTGTCTGTTTTGTAGGAATATTCCTGTTATATGTCTGTGTGTGTGTGTGTGTGTGTGGGGGGGGGGGGGGGAGGGGGGGGGTAAACAAAAAACCCCTCTAGCGGTGCATCCGACGGCGATGTTTATCCCTCAATTCACACTGAAGACACAACCCAAATGCATTAGCAAACCCCAGACCAAATCAAGAGTAATAAAATCATTCATTTTGGTTAATGAGGATATTAACAGCAGCAGTTGTGTTTAAGCACAAACAAGAACAACAACATTAATAATTGCAACTCTCTAGCGCTTGGCTGATGTAAGCGTTTAATAATTAACAACTCTGTGTCTTATCCCCCAAAGGTTTGCCTCTTATTATCCAACTGAGTTACGAACGGGTAATTACTCTGCCACTGGATGGTCAAAACACTCATCTCCGAAGCGTTCAGGTCTGCGCTATCAAACTCCTCATTCAATCAGTTCTCACGTTTATTGTTATAAAGTACAGAACATGCCATTTCGATTTATTTATCTCTCCCATCCCCCCCTCTTTTTTTGGCTTTCACTGGAGGATTACTCTTTTACCTCCTGTGTTTACATATTAGTGCTAATCCAATTGAGTCAACAAGGGCACTTAGCATTGACTGAGGAACTGAAGGGCGGAGGGCTGGTTATTAATTTAAGACGTATCCCAGAATTTAAGCTTTTGGGGAAATAGTTCTGAAACATCTGTTCTGACAATCCAGGCAAACGCTGTGTTTTCTGGGTTAATGACTCTGCTGCGTGTGCTTTTGAGGCCAGCCTGCAGAGGGCGCCGCCGAGCCCGTTCTCATTCACCCCTGGAGAAATAACATCAACTGTTGTTTTGACATTAGCACTGGGGGCATCGGGAATAAAGCACAGACAAACAAGCGGCGATGAAAGAGAAGATCTTTGGGAAAGGCTCTGTATGTGTATGACAAACACAGTGGTTGTCTGTGCTCGGTTGCCAGGTTGATTTAAGGGCAAACAGATTGCTGTAATGAGGATTGTGATCCCTGAGCTCTGCCACGACCCTGCTACTCACCATCATCCCCCTACAACCTTTGACCTCCAGGACACACCCTGTCAGCTGAAACTAATTAGAGTTTGATGACGTGTGACCGCAATGCTGTCTAATGGTAAAATAGGGCACTTGAGAGAGGGGAAAAAAGACGTTAATGAAAATAAGGGAAGTGTCAAATGCTGGGGAGGAAAATGGACAGCACCTTCTTACCAATAAACGAAAATACAGGTAAATTGACATGCCTAACACTCAGGACTGTTTGGGAAAAGATAAAAATCCTCATTTTGGAGACTTTCTGACCCCTGTGCAAAATGTTATGATGTTATTAATTAAAGTAACTTTTTAGCTGTTGCAGGTACTTTTGCTAGCCCTATTATTAAAGGGATAGTTTACACAAAAACAATTTTGCTGTTAATGTACTCACCCCTCAGGTCATCTGAGGTGGCTTTTTCTTTTAGTAGAGGGCAAGATCAAATTGATGGTCCTTGGGAATGGGAATTCATAAAATTAAATTCAAAGGCAGCGGCACTTTAAGAGTCAAAAAGCACAATGTTTTGCAGAATATTTTTTTATATATATCTTTGGTGACATGAGACAGAGTAAAGCAACATTAAATTACTGCGTATCTGTTTTACAAGCAGGTGGCATTTAAAGCATTAATTGAACGTTTTAGCTTGCGTAATGTTTATAGAATCCATTTAGGTTCATTAAAATACTGCGTCCCCACTCCAAGTTTTTGTTATTGGAGTGAAGTTAACAGATTCTTTAAACAGTTTAAAAATGTACAATTATTTATTATATATCAGTTTTATTTTATATTTACGTCTTTTTATTTATTCATTTTTATTTATTTATTTTTGGCTCTACAGTACCTTCGCTGGAGTGACCCAAAGCAGAAACTAAGTATCTAATAAAACTAATTGTGTTTTAGAGAAAAGATAAAAAAAAGAGCTTTGCTAGGTGCGTTGTAATTTATAGTAGGTAAATTGGTAAACACACAATATACATTATTTTAAAAAATACTTTAAAATTGTACAATTGTTCTACTGTTGGATGTCTTTGAACAACAGAATTACAAAAATAATGTTACATATATTTTTCATTCTAGGTCAATTCTATTGTAAACAGTCCTGTTTTGCCCTAAAATAGTAGGCAGCCCAACTGTTTTCGACACTGGTAATAAGAAAAATATAACCTTATAATATAATTTCTGAAAGATCATGTGACAGTAAAAACTGGAGTAATGAATTAGGAATGAATAAAATTTAGTGCTAACATTACAGTAATTTGGGGCAACGCGGTGGCGACGTGGTTTCGAGCCTCGGCTGGGTCAGTTGGCATTTCTGTGTGGAGTTTGCATGTTCTCGCCGTGTTTGCATGGGTTTCCTCTGGGGGCTCCGGTGAATTGGGTGAGCTAAATTGTCCATAGTGTATGTGTGTGAATGAGAGTGTATGGTGTTTCCCAGTGATGGGTTGCAGCTGGAAGGGCATCCGCTGCGTAAAACATGTGCTGGATACGTTGGCGGTTCATTCTGCTGTGGCGACCCCAGATTAATAAAGGGACTAAGCCGAAAATAAAATAAATGAATGAATTACAGTAATTCATTGCATTTTAAAATATAGTTTGCAATTTTCTTTCTTTAGTGAGCTATTCTTTTAATATTTGTTTTTAATAGCAAAAAAAAATCAAACGATACAGATGATTACACTTTCATTTCCCACTCCACCTTCTTAACCTACTTTACAAACAGTTCATTACAAATCTACCAATCATGATATCCAGTATATCGATGGATCTCGAATAAACGGACACAATTAAACCAACTAGTAGGGAAGTCTCATTTCACTAAACCCCATAAATCTCTCTTATGTGCGGTTCCTCAATAAATGCATTTAGCTGACAGATTCCCTCATACTGCGTTTCATTTAGTTTAGTGCAGGCACTAACAAGTCTTGAAACGTCTGTCTGACACCTTTCCATCTATTGCCGAATTTATGCCCCTTGCTGTCTTCTGGCTCATCAGTGGACCAATATTTGTGTACTTCAACCTTTTATCCTGCCCTAATTAGTCCCGGATCAATAGACCAATTGATTTAGCAATACACTGAGAGTTTTAGAAGAGGTGTCATATAGCAGACTCGCCATTAGAGGCTTAATGCAGTGAAATAGAAAGCAACATTAAAGAGTAAATAGGATCATTCACACCGCAGGCAATAACTATAAAGGTAACAATAAAGATACAGTTCTAAAAAATCATTATGAATGTAAAACAATAGCAGAGTTCAGACCACAGCTACATTATCACTTTCTAAAGAAATGGAACTGTATGTTGGAATCAAAGTCAGAATTATTATTAATATTATTTCAGAATTCATTCAGGAATAAAGCTAGATTACATGCATTTTAACGATAATGGATATCTGGTAACCATTTGGATGTATCTTCAGAATAAATTATGAGAAGTATTAACTGAGACTTTGGAAACTAGGTTAGCGAACAGTTAATATGAAATCTAAAAGTAAATCCGGTGCTAGTTTTGATATCTGGGTTTTGCATACACTCTAAAAATGCTTTCTTTTTGTAACTCAATGTTGGGTCAAATAAGGACAAATCCAACCGTTGGATTAAAAAGTTCAAATAAAAAGGGTAAAATTGTAATTTAATGTAAAAATTTGTTCAGTTATTTTTTTCAGAGTGCACTCTGAAGTTGTTGAAGTGTTGATTTTACTCTACTACATTGCGATTACACTTAAATAAAATAAAAAAATGCTGAGATGTTTCAACACAGCGTTGGGTCAAATATGGACAAACCAACCATTTTTTTTTTTTATTTTTTTTTTTAATCTAAATTTAAATGAACAATTGGCAGTTCATTCCGCTGTGGTGACCCCAGATTAATAAAGGGACTAAGCCGAAAAGAAAATGAATAAATGAACAATTAGTTTGTCCAACAGTTTGCAAGTTAATGCAACTCAGCATTTTTTAGAGTGTAGCTAAATTCACTATAGGATTTTATGCTTAAGTAAATAAATGCAAAAAAAGTGAATTAGATTCATTTTCATCAAGTTGTTCGAGTGGCTAATGATGATATTGGCAAATGACTAACCGAGGAACCAGAAAGACACAATCAGCAGAAATAGCAGATGAGTCCCTTTTTTTTGGTTTACTATTTGCTACAGTACATCAGAATTTATTCAGCAAATACGTTTCCATCTACCGTTATTTGCATGAAGGGATAGATCATCCAAACATCAAAATTACGTTACCATTTACTCTTCCTCGTGTGGTTTCAAACCTTTCTTCTGAAGACTAAGAAGATATTTTGAAAAAAATGATGGTTGATGACTTCATAGTCAGAAAAAAAAAAATGGAAGTCAATAGGTGCTAACTACCAGAATTTTAAAAAAAAAGAAGAAAGAAGAAAGTAAAGGGTGAGTAAATGATGCCAGAGATTTAATGTTTGGGGGAATTATTTCTTTAACTCCTTCTTTGCAGTCAAAAACCAACCTCAACTTTTTTTGTGATTAAACTGATTATCACTCATCCATCAATTATTTCTGATGCAACACACTAAATGCACTTGTTGTTTTTTTTAATGTTTTTTTTTTTTATTTTGATCACTGCAGTTATCATTATATGTATCATTATCCTTGTTGTGAACAGACATTTAATCCTCTGTACTACACGTGGACTCCGCTGTGACATGTAGTGTTGTGTCAGCGGTTGTACTCAAATGGAGTTTTATCATTAATCATGAGTCTCTCTCTGGTTCTCCAACAGGGCTGGGCTGATTCTGGCTAATTAAGCAGTAGCGGGTGTCAGCAAGGCTGTGAGACTTCCTTATCATCGCTGTGAAGCCATCCCGGCTAACAGAGCGGCTTTCATCACGTCTGTGTCTGCACAGGTGCATGCTGGGCCTACGCAACATGTAAGTGCCGATCGCAGACTAACTTACGGTGGCCCAGTAGTCTAGAACATAATGAAATTTATAAAGCTGAAAAGTTCACAACACAGCGGAAAACAAGCCAACAAGCTACAACGCAACAGAATTTAAAAAGCAAATATAAGTTGAAGTCAATGTGTAAAGTCAAATTTTGCAATGTTTATTTTGCTCGAGCACGTTAATGTGAACAATTAATCAGTGAACAGATAATCCACTGAAAAAAAAGTTAGTTTTGGTAATCTTCAATCAAATTCTGATCATGTGCTTCCACATTTGTAGTGGTGAACCTTCTGTTGACGTCAGTTTGACAGCTTGACAACCACAATATTCATAACCACGCCCCCTTACCGTTAGTTTACTACAAGGGAATGATGGACAAAAAGAAAGCCCCGCCCCCTTCTCAACATTCAGTTTCAGTTGGAAGTACATCAAAATTCTGAAATAAAAGTTTCCGGTTCACGCTGATTTTAACAACACAACAAAAATAAGCCATGACGCAACAGAAATGCTCCTGTCAACTAGGGGGCAGTTGGTCTGCAAAACGGGCAGTTACTCGCATATGTACACACTGGACAGTTATAATTGTGTTATAAAGTGCACCATAATAAAACATACATTTTGATATTTAGCTTTGACTTATGTTCACAACGGCTGCATCCGGAATTGTCTACTATTCTTATAGGTAGTACATTTGAATTTAAATTTACTACAAGACCATTAGAAAAATACGTTCTATAGTATGAATGTGAATACTGTAGTGTGTACTACATTCGTCTTTTGTCTTTATCACATGATCTTTCTATGTCAGTTGCGTTGCTCCCATTTAGGAATTCTCTCGTATGGCATCATGGGATAGCGTAGAGTTTATTGGATGCGCACTACAGAAACTCACCAGAAGTAGTAGGTCTTATGGGTAGTTCTCGCCTACTGTTTTTCAAATACTATGAATTTGGTCATACTACTCAGCTCGTTTTTCACATGCTATATAGTAGGGAAGTATGTGATTTTGGATGCAGCTCATCTCTTTCTATGTGACAGTAAATTAACCAGACTGTACACAGCAAAACATATGTGAGCACTTGCCTGTATCCACAGACCGACTGCTCCCAGTGGTCAGGAGCATTTCTGTTGTGTTGTGTTGTGTTGTGTTGTGTTGTCTTGATTTTCATAGTTTTTTTGTTTTGGCTTGTTTTCATTGTGTTTTAGATTGTTTCCATCGTTTTGACCTGTCAGAGCATCTACATATTGTTGCTTTTCTTGTGATTGGGTGTGCGTTCATTTTTCTCATTCATAAGTCACTTTAAATGTATTTTTGCTTTTTAAATTACTTTGTGTTTTGGGTTGTTTCCATTGTGATGTGAACTTGTATGTAACCCTGAACCACAAAACCAGTCATATGTTGCACAGGTATATCTTCAGGAATAGTCAAAACTTTTTTAAATTAATATTAAAGGCATAGTTTACCCCCCTAAATTAAACTTTGCTCATTATTTACTCTCTCTAAAGTGGTTCCAAACCTTCTTTATTCTGTTTGAACACTAACGAAGATATTTTGAAGAAAGCTGAAAACTCTAGCCATTGATTTCCACAGTAGGAAAACCAAATACTATGGAGGTCAATGGTTACAGGCTTCCAGCTTTCTTCGAAATATCTTAATTTACCTATATACCTATATACCTATATATACCTATATCTAATAACACATACCTATGTGTTCAAACTGAAGAAAGAAACTCAAACAGGTTTCAAAGATGTAAAAGTAGATGACATGATGACATAATATTTATTTTTGGGTGAACTAACCCTATATAAAAACCCATTTTTTGTTTAGTAATATGCATTGCTAAGAATTAATTTGGACACCTTTAAGAATATTTGTATCAAAGTTGTATCTCTGGCAAATATTGTGCTATCCCAACAAACCTAAGCTTAACAAACCTATCATAATCCTAATATTTATTCGGTTTTGAATGCTGTATAAATCTCAATTAAAAAACAAAAGAAGACCCTTATGACTGGTTTTGTGGTCACATATTTGCTTTTTAAACATGGCAGTGCTGTGCATGAGCTGAATAACTGACCTATTTCATAAACTAAGAGCATTACAGTTGCAAAAATATTGGGAAAAAGTAACACCACTCCTTTACAAAGACCAAATATGTGATCCTGTTCCAGCCAAAGCGCTAATGCCCTTGTTTAGCACTGTATTGGAGCACCAGCGTGATTGCAACCCACAATTACTTACTTGAGTGAAATCGGGAGGGTGGTGTCGGTGCGTAAAATGCCTTTTGTGTAAGGTAGGACCGCACTAGCAGAGTAACACCCATTAAAAGCTCATTTGCACGGGTAGGCAGTTCATTAATGCACAGGATAGTGAAATCACACCAATAGAGCCAAGTGTAACCCCAGGGCACTGGCAGAGGCTGGGGTTTAGTGTGCCAGCCACTCACCATTATACCTCATTTACACCGGGAATCACAACTAGCCGGGCTGTTTATTTATTTTTTTACTATTTACTCACATGTGAGCTGCTTTGGTCTCAGGCATTAGTCATTATTTTTCACACGCAATTTGCATGATAACTTTGTTGACATTCTGACAGTTTTGTGGTGGGCGAGTGAAGCCACAGGAGATTTTCCACCATTTAGCCTGCAGGAATTAAGAGGCTCTTTAATTCATTTTAATATGTTTTTATGGAAGAGAAATTATATATGCTACACTGATCGCTTTTGAAAAAATAGATTTTAAAAAAGCACATGTAATTAAATTTCTTATTTTATGGTTTTTATTTAGAATGCTATTTTATGTATAACAACAATAGTGTAAGACTTCTAATGAGTCAGTATGTATGTTATTTCTGCTAATATTAAATATACAACAGGTTTGTTTTTATTAACAACAACGGTGTAATGTTAAGTGTTTATTATTATTATTAGTAGTATTAGTAGTAGTAGTAGTTGTTGTTTTAGAAATATAAGTGGTGGACATTTTTTTAAATAAAAAAGGTTTGAATGTTTTTTTGAAAAAGTGTGTTAATTGATAATCATAATTATTAATTAATTATATATTAATGATTGAATTACTACATTATTGCTGTTAATAATAATAATAATTATAATGGCAATAACAATAATGGCAACAATGTAATACTTTTGTTATAATAATTGTCATATTTATTTTAATTTCAGTGTAATCATTTTGTGAGGTTTTTATTATTCTTGCTGTTGTTATTTTGAAAAGCTTATAAAACATCTAAATTCAACTTTCATTATTATTATTATTATTATTATTATTATTATTATTATTATTATTATTAATGTACACTTCAATTTCTACATTACTGTTAACAACAATATTAATAACAATCATGTGATATTTTGTAATAAACAATCTAATTGTTTTGTATTATTATATGCGCTTGATTGTCTACATTACTGTTACTACTCCTACTACTACGACTACTACTACTACTAATAACAATTTTATAATATTTTGTTATAGACAATCTAATAATCTTTTATTAATATTTCTTTTATTGTTATACACTTTAATTTCTACATTACTGTCACTAACAACAATAATAATAACAATCATGTATTTTTGTTATAAAGAACAAATAATTTATTATTATTATTATTATTATAAAATAAACTCAATTATTGCGCTATTAAAAAAGGAACAGAGGCATTGCATGTTTAGCTATTTTGGCTTTAAAATTCCACAACAAATACAATTAAATGTATAAAACCAAACGGTTTTGTTTTTTCTCTTGATGACATAACACCCCCTTTCAGCTTCCCTCATGCACCATGCACCTTCAGGACAGGTTGCAGTTTCGGTTCTCGTCCAGCAGATGCCAGATATTCTCTCTAGCCTCTCCGTCTCCCCAGCGGACCGTTCTGTCTCGGCTCTCAATGAATTTCCCTTTCTTTTCATCACTCGCTGATGTCCAGCTGCTCCTGTCAACACCTTCTTACAGCAGGCAATTCATCGCTACACACTGGCAGCTGAGACCCCCATGATGAACTTCAATCTGCCATCCGCGGAGGGGCTGCACCCCGAGCTGGGCTAATCAAGGGAAACACCCCTTCAGGGGGAGGACGGGACGGGGCCCGCGGACAGATTGAGCCCAAGTTACCCCCGTAATTATCCTCTCATTGCCCCCGTGCCGCAAGCTGGTGCCTGTGAATGGGGTGAACATTTACCCGACACCCTGAGCCATTGTTGTGCCTACGTCCAATCCGGCCCGTGTATGTGTTTGCAGTGGCTTTAGAATGATGCGGCCGTGTTGATATTTTACTTGGCTATATTTTTTAGCTGAGACACTGCTGACAATTTTTGCTTTTTCATGCACCTGTCTATTTTGAGATTTTGAGCTTTTGAATTTTCATAATTATTATTATTATTTTTTTGTCTAATGTAAGGAATTTACAAAGCGAATTTAAAAGCATTTAAAATGCACTTTTAAGTGCTTCAAGATGGGTAGTTTTATTTTATTTGTATTTTTATATATACCAACACTAAAACTTTAAAGCAGCTTTAGTAGGATGCGGCCATGTGGCAATTGTATTTATTTTTTATAAAAAAAAATTGACACTGCAGATAAACTAGTTTTTTCATCCACATGTCAATTTAGATTTGTGTCTTTTTCGTAATTCCTTTTAAGTCTAAAGTAAAGAAAACATAAAAAAATACACTTAAGTGTTTCTATAAATTATTTTATGATTTTTCCCCTTTTATATCTAGATGTTAAAACGTTTACCTGTTAATGGAAATACTTTACAACAAGGTTCCATTAGGTAATGTATTTACTAAAATTAACAAACAATGAACAATGTATTACAGTATTTAATTATGTTTGTTAATGTTACTTTATTACAATACATTCATTGTTAGTCCTTAATAACTTGCAGTGCATTGACAAACACAAATTTAGATTTTAATAATGCGTTATGTTGAAATCAAATGCTTTACAATTATTGTTCATACTTATTTGAGTACACTTTACAATAAGGCTCCATTAGTTAATGTTTGTTTGTGTAAAATGTTTCTTATATCTCACTTTATTATTTTTCTGTCTGAAGATTTCAATTACAATACATATTTTAAAGGCCTTCAGTATTCTGATGTTTTTTTTGTTTGTTTGTTTGTTTGTTTTTTTACAAATGGATATGTACATACAGTAAAGATTACCTGATTATACTGAAAAATTATTATACTACAAAATTATATTGTACAAAACAATTGTGAGGAAATCCCCCTGGTTGTTTGCAGTATTTCCAAATCTAGTGATAAAATGAGACTTTCAAAATCTCTAAAAACCTTTGACTCTAATATGAAACTAGAATTTCTAATCTGACTTCATATAAAAGTTCAAGATGTAATGCTATAAATGTATACAAAGAATATTTCATTTTTTTAAAAATGCCTAATTTGCATATATAAACAAAACCTTTCATAAAACTTGTAATACAGATTTTTTTTTTGCAATTCTTAACATAATCAATCAACTGTGGAAGTCTGGTGATAACTATTAGTTCTCTCCCCCCATTCACCTGCAGTGTCTTGCTTTAAAGGGCTCTGATATGGTGAGGCATTTACTATGCTCTCTGTGATAACACGCTGCAAATGTCTCTTGCCGCGGGTTTTGATTATTTTCGAGTTGGTAGAAAACACCCCCTGGGGCCAGTTCTGGGGCCCTCCGAATTTTATTAAAGCCTTTCAACAGCTGATTACTTGCAGCGAGGTGCACAGGTTGGCGCATTTTAGGAGCGGAGCGCAGGCCTGACAGGGTCATGTTTAACATGTCCACAGGCAATCAATTCACCTTAACCCCTCGTGCTACTTCAGCCTTCTCCACCTAAGCTGTCCTTAATAACCTGGCAATGGTGAATTTCTGATAAGGCCTTAAGAGTCTCTGACCTATATATCTGTCCTACTATATATTGGAAAAATCCATCCAAGGGAGAAATGTAGCTTTTTAAATGCATATGCAGAAATTAAATAGTTTTACACAATAAGAGGCGGAAGGGGAGGAAAAAGCATTTGATGTTGCGGTGTGTTTGGTGGGTGAAAAAGCACAATGCAAAAGTGTTAGTCTATAATAATAATAATAATAATAATAATATATTTTTAAATAAACTGATAATACATTATTTGGTTTTAATCATTTAATTTATAATAATAACTTAATAGTAATTATTAAATATAATTATTTAATAATAATAATGACTGCAATATTTCACATTCAAGTATTTATCGTATTAATTTAGCATTCATATTTATTATTTTTTATTATTAATAATAATAATTTACACTTACATTTCTACATTACTGTTATGAACAATAATAGTAATAAGTCATGTATTTTTTGTTATAAACAAAAAAAATTGTATTTTAATATTTATTATAATGATTATTATTAATAATAATCCATCCTATTTATTCATCCACAATAAACAATCCATCCTATTCATCAATGTTTCTTCTTCTTCTTCTTCTTCTTCTTCTTCTTCTTCTTCTTATTCATTTGTATCTTGATGAATGAATGCAATTTCAGTTAGATAAAAAAAGAAGAAGATAAAATTCACTTGTGTGAGCGAGCGCTTGGTGGGGCGTCTGATACCAAAACGTAGGTTCTCTGTAGGTAATTGAAAAATCTATATTTCAAAGTGAGCAGAGCAGCATTGCGAGAGGCAGTGACATTTATTTTAGACTGGTGTAGTAGTGAAGGTGTTTGATTTTCACCACAGACGAAGGACGGCGCCTTCATAAGTGCCTGTTCTTAAAGGGTCGCCATGGTGAACTTTATTAAATGGAAGATAGAGATAATTTGTAAGATGCCACATCATACCTTTGCCTTCATACAACAAAGCAGAGAGATAGCCAAGCGAACTTTCAAAATATATCAATGGCAATATCTTGGCCAGTTTTAAAAAATGCGCTTACAGTTGGATGAAGAATTCATGTGTTTTATTTTGAAATACACCAATGCTATGATTCCTCATCGATATAATCTACAATATTCCTGAGCTGAATTTCTGCTGTGAAAGAAAACCTTTAAGAAGTGGTATTGTTCCTCCAATGAATGGGTGGGTAACACTGTATTTTCCTCGGTGTCACTGACCTCTGTGTAGATTTTTACCTAACAAGCATGTAGAGAGTGCTACATTTGCCCCTATTTGACAGTGACTAATTGCTGAAAGAGTACGTAGTGCTTGTTAGGCCGCTGGAAGTTTCACAGACTCCCCAGCCAAGCTAAATTCATTATCCTCTCTTCGCTATTCACTGCACCCCGTCAACTCACAGCAACCAAAACCAGCCTAATTTGAATAAGCCCAACACCAACTCCATTACTGGTTGGGTTTGGAAAAAAAGATACTGGTTTGAAAAACAGATACTGTATGCAATATCTTGCTTTTTGTGGGGGATTTTTATTGTTATTATGAGCCCTATTATTATTCACTTGACTGTTGCATTTTCTTGCTGTTTGTGATAGTTTGTTGATGGCGGTCTGTTTACAATTTTAAAGTACCCCTAAATTTAAAAATACAGCGTTTTGTTTTTATCAATGCTAGTCTTAAAAGCATAGTTCACTCCAAACTGAAAATTTACTCACCATTTACTCACATGTTCCAAACCGGTTTGAATTTCTTTTTCTTTTGAACACAGAAGTTGATATTTTTGAAAATGTAGGAAAACTGGGAGACATTAGCTCCTTTTACACAGCGATAATGGTAAATATCCAGAATAATTATGGAACGACTTTACCGGTATATTAAAAAAAGCACTGTTCACACAGGCAAGGACGTTCTGTAATTTTTCCAGAAAAGCACCATTCATACATCTATTTTTTCCACACAAAATACTGGTAAAATTTGACATCATTAACCAGAAATGAGCTCTAAATGGTTGCGCTTGTATTTGGAAATATGAAGGGGGTCAGGTTTTTGTCCATAGTTTCACTTTTGTTTAAAACTTAAACATTCAAGCAGCTGCTTTTGTCCAAGACAAACCAAGATACTTAACTAGAGGAGAAAAAGCATGCCGCTAGCATCCAAAAGCAGAAGCGCTTACTGCAAAACAGTTTTGTTTACACATTTGACTATACAAAGAGCCAATTCTGTAGATGGACAAAGAAGAGATACGAAGGAACACATTAGCATGTCGAGATGTACATTTGAGTGTGCATCGCTCTTTAAAACAAAATACTATCTTTTTTTTTTTTTTTACTTTTGTAAAAATGACACTTTTTTTTGGACAAATTTATGATGGAATTCCACTTTTTTTAACAGTTTAACCCCCACTCCCTCCCTCCCCCAAAGCATCCAAAATCAGTTATGCAGGTAAAATTGTTGTTATACATAGACAAATAAAACAATATACTGTTCTTCCGCATACAAAAATACTTATATAGCGATATCAAGCAATCAATCAATCAGTAGAGTGAGAGCTATTTGGTGCTTTTGCCAATGTTTGGCCAGAAACTGTATAAACAGATCCCAACTGTATGGTAGTCCTGTAGTTTGCCCCTTATACTGTAGATTATTCTTTACTATCTGTGTTTTACCGAATCAGACTCACCAGAGCACTCCTTCACGTGCATGCGCATCACACAGCTGAATGCAACGCTTGCCGGTAAACTCACAGAAGTTTATTATAAGCTTTTTATTGATCATTTTGTCCACAGTTGTCACTAAGAAGGAACCAATTTTCAGTTAAAAAAAAAAAAAAGGGCCTGTTCACACTTGATCTTTTTTAAAGTCTCTGTGTGAAAAGGGCCATTGACGTCAGTTTTGAAGATTGTTGTATTATGATTTTTTTTTTTTTGCCTGTTTTAAAATGTTATTTGGATCCAATTCATGTTCAGTAAAATTAATTGAATGCAGAAAAAAAACTAGCTAGTACTGTATGCACTTGACCAATATTAGTAATAAAAGTTTTTCATTAAAAATGTCCTATAGGTGCATCCCTAGTCTAAACAATTACCTGTCAACATTGGAATTTGAAAATAAGGAAACAGTGGGCACAGAGTTTGTTATTCATTAAGTAGTGCGTCACACAGTCACATAGAGATACATGGGTTTACTGATTTGGAGGTTGTATAGGAAGGGTGACGCCACATGGCTTTAATGGAAGGGAAATACTATTAATCTTTTTCATAATCATTTCATAGTGTTTTATAAAACAAAGTAAAAAAAAATAAAAAAATAAAAACAAAAACGTAATTCTCTTTGCATGTTTATTCATCACAATGAGGGTAGGAACACCAAAAAGAAATGCTTAAATGATCATATACTTTGGCTTTCTTTCTTTATTATCCACAAGTGGAATTGTATCTTTGGCTTCACCATATAATTACATCAACATTAAAATCACATATATCACAAAAAAAAAAAAAAACACAAATACATTCAATATCATCACATAAATCACATTAAAAACGCAATTAACCCTATTCATACTTGAAACTCAGTTTTTAAAATTCTAATGGCAGCACAAATGTCATTTGATGCACATTTGTCTTTACTTGAGGTTGCCTAAAATGTTTTTTTGATGGCAAAAGGTGAAATATGCTCACTTTTCTATGGCAAGTTCATTAAGAGAAAAGGTACTGCACACACATAAAGTCCACATATATGCAACTATATAAATCAAAATAGTGGCTGTTACACACAATTAAGATTTTCTATATGGTGAAACTGCACTATAGAAAGGATGAACAATTCAGACAGTGTAAATATGAGCCAGCAGAGACCACAAAATATATCAGACTCATCTGAAATATGCTTAAAGTTGTATTTTAAAGCAGAAAAAATGTCTAATGTGCTTTAGGACTCGGACTAGCAGAGCTGTGATATAAGCAAAACTATTGGCTAGTTGTTAAAAAGGGGAGTGGCTACCTGATGTCCCACCCTGTCATTATGTATCAGTTAAAAATTCGTCAACACATTGAACTTAGCTATACATTTCAAGGCACTTCGGGAAACCGAAGAAGTGTTTTTATTTCCTGTTGTGCTGTATATTAGAGTCAGCTTCTTTAATGAAAACAATGTAGAGTGGTTTATTTCTGTTGGAACTGATGTGATTGACATGTGATTGTGCAACTCCTTAAGCATCAGACAGATGTTGTTTCAAGAAGGGAACAAGGAAGTGTAATATTTGAATAATTGTTCCTAAAGAAAAGAAAAAAAAACTGCTGCTGATGTTAGATTTGTGTTTATATTGTATATGTGTAAAATAATTATTATATTATTGTAATTGTATAATACACAATATTATTGTGAAATACTATATTTTTATTATTATTATTAATATTATTATCACTTAATTCTATTACTTATTATTAAAAAAGGTTTTGACATTGTCAATTACTTAAGTTTAGTAGCATTATACTGATATTACTATTGATTTGTACATTTTTTTATAATTTGCTTTAATATTAATGATGCCAGTGCTATTATTATTTTTGTTATTATTATTATAAGTTTAAATTATCATTTTCACACACAGCAATCCTTGAGTTCAATAGTGTTAAAGGAATATTTTTTCAATAAAAATATTAATAATAATGCAATTCTTATGACAATAATTTTATATAACAACAGTACATCTACAAAATGAATATTACTGTTTGTCTGCTTACATTTTTTTTAAATCATTGTAGAGATTAAAAATAAATAAATAAAAACAAACATTTAATTCAGTTAAATTAAGTTATATAATGCACATAGTTTCATAGTTTTCATACTGGTAAATGTTCTCATGTCACCACTGAGTTAAATGTGTGGCAGAACGTTGTAAGGCCCTGATATTAATTGCCAAAAAAAAAAATCATTAAAATTAGTCTATTTGGATTTCATGTTGACTTGAAAGTGAGTTACCTGTGCAACTGTCAACCTCACACCCATTTAACAAATACCTGAGCAAATGCTGAATATGAAGCCAGGTCAGCGAGAGGAGGTTCCCCCCTATCAATCTCCAACCCTCCGTCCCGCCCTCTTATTACCTGCCTGCTGTTTGCTTATTTACGTCCTCTGTTTAGCCAAAACACACACAGGGGGTGCAGCAATTAAATCAGGGTGGGATCCAAGCTGTGGCTGGTGGCTGGTGAGTTTAGCAGCGATGTTTGACCCAGAAAGCGTCAATGAGGTGACGTTTCAGACAGATGGCAGGAGTCTCTGCCAGACTGTACCTGACAGGAGCGTCATAATGCGTGATAAGTGCCAACGGATGAGACAAAAACCCCCCGTCTTTATTCTCTACTTCAATGGCTTTCGTTCTCTCCCTCCCGAACCCGAACCCCAGCGCGTCCCTGGACAGGTTTCAGCGTTTAAATTTGAAAATGATTTGTCCTGCCCTCTTAATAATAGATGAGAGCACATAGTTGGGGTCCCTTCAATAAACTCCCTCCTCGCTTTAATTAGTGAACAAAAAGCCCAGCCTGCTGAGGACTCGGGCTCGGGCGCTGTGTTGGTAATTAAAACTGAAACCACCAAAAGGAGAGGAGGGGAAAGGCTCTATTTTTATCGCGCAGGCTGTTTGGTGGAAGGTTTCGCAATAAAGAGTGATAATGAAGGTGTGAGACCTCTGGGGGCCGACCGGGCGCTCGCTACAATGCCTGCTCTCACACCACACTGAAATACAGGGAGCAATTAGCGAAGGCGGCGCACAGACTGGTCACTGGAGATTAGTTAACACCTTCAGGACGGGCACATGCTTGTTTTGCTTCCACACCATTTGCTTTTAAAGAATAAACCAACAGTGTAATGAAGGGAGACTGTATTTTTTTTTTTTTTCTAAAAAACTGTTTTTTTTTTTGTGAGGTCAATGGCAACGGCTCTAGCTAGGCTAAGTTACCATGCTGCAGCACGTCTCGTCTTGATGGCTAGTGGTGGACAATCATAGCTCTTTTAGGATTACAATCCAGAGGACTTTTTTTATTAGCACTAGGTGCTGCTAAAAAAAATCATAGAAACAGCTCAGTTGGCCATTGTTAATAGAGACCAATTAAATTATTATTATTATCATTATTAATATTACTATTATTATTACTATTATTATTATTTAATGTTTTATTTTGAAATGCTTAATAATTCAGCAGCATTACCGTGTTATTTATTTGATATTATTGATATTTCTTTTAGCTGATTTATTTATTTTTATATGCAAATCATTGATTTATTATTATTATTGTGAAATATTTAAGCTCTGTAATTATAGTGGTTTTGATTTATTTTATTGTATTATTATTATTATTATTATTATTATTATTATTGTTATTGTTCCATACCACAGTCTGAGTTTTGTTTTGCAGTGCTCTTACTAGCTAGACTAAATTGCCGCACATTCTTGCGATCATCGCTTTTTAGGATTGCAGTCTGGAGAAACATTTGATTGATTGGTTAATTGCTTGCTTGCTATCATTTTTGCTTTTTTTGTTAACTTTAGTTAATGTGTAAAGTTTTTGTGCTCAAAGTCCAGTGCAAAGTGCCACTTTTTTAAAGCCATGGTCACACTGCACTCTTAGCTCCATAGACATCCAGTCATACACATGCGAATGTGCCAGACTGGAAACAGTTTTGCATGTTGCTGTGTTCCAAAGTTCAGGTTTGGTGACCTCTAACCTGTGAATTCGCATCACATTATTGCTCAAGATCAAAACGTGACCTCTCTCTACAGAAATTTAAAATGTGGAGCAATCGCTTGTTTTATCAGTGTCACATCAGCTTATTTTATCCCGTTCTTTTTTTGCACCATCAACAGACCGAATTTTGCATGCTCAAACTTTAGTGTGACCGTGGATTGAGGCCTACAACAAACAGCTTGTAGAGACTATATTGAGCTTCTTTCTGGGTTTGTGACATCATAAACTGTAAAAATTTACATAAACCCCACCCCCGGGTGTGACATTTGTGGACAGCATGCACTAGGCGGTCAGCAAATCACAACACATTGCCCATTTCTGAGGAAGGAGCTTCATAAAACCAGAAAGTGAACGGACCATTTTTAGGAGAATGGAAACAAAGTAGTAAGTAGTATAGAGGAAGAAGTAGTATAGACATTTAAAAAAATGGGAAATTAATAGATTTTATTTTTAAAGAATCGTGAACACAATCAGTGTTTGAAAATATTTGATATTTGCTTTTAAATGACCTAAACTAATGGCCTAAAGAAAGGAGACTATGTTTTTAAATTTTTAAATGTAAAGTGATTTTGTGAAATTTGTTGTGGGGTGAGTCTGCGTTAGCTAGGCTAAGTCATCATGCTACTGCACGTCTCATCATGATGTTGAATCGATTTCTGTCTGGAGTGTTTTGGAGTTTGCAATCACTCTTTTAGGATTACAGTCCAGAGGAACATTTTTTTTTTTTTTTTGCACCGGGTGCTCCTAAAATCTGTGATGAGCTCAGTGCTTGAAACCTTAAGCCCGGTCGCTAATCCCAGAGACATTGTTAATAGAGGCCACATACGAGCTGCAAAGCCTGTATGTTCATAATGTTATATAATTGAAGTCATAAAAAGCCAATTAACTTCACCTTCACTCGCACACACATTTGCAAGCGCTCTGCAGGGAGGCCGTGTGCCATGTATGTAGCCATTGAAACTCGCTAGCTCTGCACTGTTTAGTGTTACACTACAGATACTATCAGTGTGATGGACACACATGTGAGAGGTCATTCAATAAAACAACTGACACTTTCACTCCTACAATTAAAGGTGCCAGGAAGAACCCAAAAGGGGTTTTCTCAGTGATGCCATCGAAGAGACTTTTTGTTTTGTTTCCAAAAAAACTTGTTAGTAAAAAGTTTTTCAAACAACATTTTTTTTTCATAGAACATTATAATAAGATAAAGAACCATTTTCCCGTATAAATAATCTTTTGTGCAATGGAAAGGTTCTATGTATGGTAAAGGTTCATCTATAGCAATAAAGAAGCTTTATTTTTTACAAATGTGGGTTCTGAATAATGCACACACATTTGTTGTACATTTCAACTACTAAATAACTGCTAAACAAAATTTTTGTTTTATTACACTTTATATTATAGTGCTCTTCCTATAATAAATTACAATTAATTACAATAAACTAACCCAAAATTGGGGCGGCGGGTGGCACAGTGGATAGCGCTGCTTAAATATTGTGCATCAATATTAGAATGGTATATCAAGATTAAAATAACATTTCTCAGTGTAGCACTTTCACTTCACAAGAAGGTTGCTGGTTCGAGTCCCGGCAGGGCAAGTTGGCATTTCTGTGTGGAGTTTGCATGTTCTCCCCGTGTTGGCATGGGTTTCCTCCGGGTGCTCCGGTTTCCCCCACAGTCCAAAGACATGCGCTATATGTCAATTGGGTAAGCTAAATTGTCCGTAGTGTATGTGTGTGAATGAGAGTGTATGGGCGTTTCCCAGTGATTGGTTGCAGCTGGAAGGGCATCCACTGTGTAAAACATATACTAGATAAGTTGGCGGTTCATTCCGCTGTGGCGACCCCAGATTAATAAAGGGACTAAGCCAAAAAGAAAATGAATATATAATATAATATAATATAATATAATATAATATAATATAATATAATATAATATA
>CAIGQV010016547.1:21576547-21611457 GCA_903798115.1 Danio jaintianensis
TAATATAATATAATATAATATAATATAATATAATATAATATAATATATACTATTATAAATAATAATAATAATAATAATAAGTATAATAACATTAATTAAAAAAAAAAAAAAATTACCTAAAGATGTCAGCCTTGCTTGATTCAAAATTTGTTGATATATATAATCATTACACTGTCTTTCCACCAGAGCCCTGATCTTATAATATCAAATTAAACTGCAAAACAGTAAGCCCGGTTTCTGTCGACCCTGTCATCGTCCTAAATGCATAATTATACACATTACGGATATTTAATGTTTAACATGCTTAAATGTAGTCCAAGCAAACTGATAAATCCACCCATTTACAAGCAATGACCCAGAGGACTTGTTACTGTGTGTCACCCAAGCAGATGCCTGTGAAAAAAAACACTAAATCCTCAGAAAAAAAGAAAAAAAAATTGCAGACAAAAACATGCTTCCTCTCATCCTCGTCTCCTCCCTCACCGCCACCACCGACACATAATTTTCTCCCAAGAAAGGAATTTTGCCAAAATATTTGCTTTAAGGAAAATAACAACAGTCAAACGCAATATTGGATCAGTCAAATTGGAGGCATTTAAATGTGAATGCGAGTGAAGTGGAGGAGGCAGCCGTTGTTAAATATGATGCCTGAATGAAAATCTAAACCTTCCAATACCTCTAAGCAATGTACCTCAATGAGATGAATTAACTGTAAATGGCTCGCTCTCTGTGTGAGTGTCTTCCAATTTAAAATCTCATTATTCGCAGAAGATCCAGAACAAGGTGACTCTTAGGATAGATCGAATAAGTGAAGATAATCTTACCGGCCAGTTTTATGCAAATAGGAGATGTATTGAATCAACTAAAAGAAGAATGGCGAATCAAATAAGCTAATAAAGCAAGGTTAGGTTAAAAACTCGGCATGAATTGCGGTTTCTCTGACGGCGAGCGGCTCGGCTCTTGGCTTTGTGCCATTGTGTGCCGAGTTGCAAAAGTGTATTACGTCTGTCGCTGAAGTTCCACTTTTGGTGGAATGTGAGTCCTGCATTTAAAGCATTAGGGAAATCTCGGCGTGAAACCTTGAGTAACTTTAAATATTCATTTAACATGTTTTGGGATATGGAAAGGTGCATAACATTGGGTGGCAATATAGCAGTTTAGTAACGACATTAATGAACTTTAAACGCAGGTCCTCGGGTTGGAGATCAACTGTTTTCAGTTTAGCATTTAGCATTTGGGTGCTACTTGGGTTTTGTTTGGTGTTTTTCTTCTCTCATGGGCAGGGCCTCAATGACTGATTTTGAGTATGTTTGCCATGCAGTTTAGCATTTAGCATTGCTCGATTTTTTTTTTTATTTATTTATTTTTTTCTTCTCATGGTTAGTGCCTCAATGTTGAAATTCAAGTATATTTACCATTCAGATTAGCATTTAGCATTTGGTCTTTATTTTGTAAACTGGAAATCAAGTGTTTTCAGTTTAGCATTTGGTCTCTATTTTTGATTTTGTTTGGTGTGTTTTTTTTTCTTCTCATAGTTAGGGCCTCAATGTTGGAGTTCAAGTATATTCCCCATTCAGATTAGCATTTGGAGTCTATTTTGTTAGTCTGGAAATCAAGTGTTTTCAGTTGAGCATTTAGCATTTGGTCTCTATTTTAGCTTATGTTTGGTGTTTTTCTCTCTCATGGACAGGGCCTCAATGACTGATTTTGAGTATATTTGCCATTCAGTTTAGCATTTAGTGTTGCTCTATTTTTTTTTCTTCTCATGGTTAGGGCCTCAATGTTGAAGTTCAAGTACTGTATATTCACCATTCAGATTAGCATTTAGAATTTTTTTTCCTCTTTCATAGTTAGGGCCTCAGTGTTGGAGTATATTCGCTTTTTAGTTTAGCATTCATATTTTGGTCTCTCTCTCTCTCTCTCTCTCTCTATACATTTTTTTTTTCTTGGGCCTTAATATGAGAATTCAAATATATTCACTAATCAGTTTAGCATTTAGCATGTCGTCTCTGTGTTTTTATTTTGTTTTGTTTTGTTTTGTTATTTTCAGCTTTAATACTTGCAGCATGTTGTTCTACTGGCGAAAGTGCATTAATAATAGAACTCTAAAAAATGCACACATACACATGCCTCTACACAAACATGTATAGGTTTAGCATGAATGTAGTGTAAAGTATTAAGAAAATCTCTTTGAGTAAGTTTTGCAGTGAGTGATGTATTGTTCAGACATTCATTGAACATGTTTTAGGACGGAAAGGTACATACTTTAATGCTGGATGCAATATCTCAGTTCAAGAATGACATTAATGAACTTTAAACGCAGGGCCTCAGTGCTGGAGTTCAAGTATATTCGCCATTCATGCCATTAATAATGTAAGATTCATTACCCAGAAATGTGAAGCTGCGATTTTTTTTTTTTTTTTTTTTTTTCCACCCTGCCTGAATATAAAGCTAAAATATTAAGTGATGCAATTTGTTCTTGACCCAAAGCGTGAACTGAAGTTACATCATAAGCTTCCCACATATCTAGCCTGCAGACAGGGAGAATCATACAAGGCCATGTGTTATGAAATATGGCAGTTGTTGTATTTATTAACCTGTAAGATTAACCTCGTCTTCTAAGTGTATCCTGTCCTGTGTATTTAAAAGAATACGCAAGGTTTAATACATGTCACTCAGGCGAGTTTTCATAGTAAATTTCACAATCAGTTGCCTGAAACAAAGAAACTGTGAGTAACACATTGAATTAAATGAGAAATTTTGAAGTAGAAAAACTGAAATTGTATTTTCTGCTAGAGCTTATCCTAAAAAATCTTTACAGCCTTAAAAAATTCAAAAGATATGTTGTATGTATGAAATAAAACATGTTTTTAATTTTACCTAATTCTATTTCATTCATATTTTCTTTGGTTATCATTAAGCTGTGTGAGTGAGATAGTGTTTTTAAACTTTGTTTCTGGTTTACTTTGCTTTATTAGCAAGTATGATAGAATCAATATAATTGAGAAAATAATAATTTAGAAATAATAAAGCAATATTATGAAATTAAAAACAAAATGATGAAACCAAATACCAAACATTTTTAATTATTTTACATTTTATTTTATTTTATCATGAGTCTATTCACATGTTCTCTTGTTGTTCTTTATTTTATATATTTTTTTAGGCTTGCCCAAATAATTTTTTTTTAAATAGCAAGCTTCTTTTCTGAACAGTGTATTAGATTTGTACTTGTTTCAAATTAGGAGCTTTTTAAAATTTGAATATAATTTATACCAAAAAAAAAAGATTTTTTTGAAACTTTGAAAGCATTGTGAAACTGCGAAAAACAAACTAAACATACATGATCGTTTGCTAACTTTGTATGATGTTGTACTTGTGAAGCAAAGTGATCTGGTTTGAGTCCAGTGAAGCACGGTTCTACAAAAGAGATATGAAAGCATTGCAAAATCAAGGTAAACTTACATGGTCTCTTTATCTTCACTTGCCTCACTCACGTTTGCTTTTGAAAACACTATTAGTTGGGTATAGGGTAGGTTTAGGGTTTAGGTCAGTTTGCTAGGTGATCTGTATGGCAATCCCCACCTTCTTGTGGACGTGTACAAGAAGGACGTTTATCTGAAATGTACCCTAAATAACCTATTTCAGATTTGCAAAAAAATGTGGACAAGCGTCCTCTAGTAGATTTGCCATCTGAAATATGCAACAAACATATATTGTTTCGAAAATGTTTTCACTCAGTCTACATTGCAGAAATGTACTGATGGCCTATCCTGTCTGCGTGAATACTGTGCTGGAGTAAATATTCTTTGGTGTATTCAAAGTTTTTCTTGGTCCTACGCCTTCCACAGATGATATAAATATACATATAATTGAATTTGACCACTTAAGTTAATAAGTGCTTTCAAGATGTGAAGAGTCTTTCAATCAACAAAACAAAAAGTGTTTTTGAACCAAATCACCTACCCTGTGTTTAAACTGCAGCATATGTTGTTTATGTGCTTTACTGAACTCGAACTGTTCTTTGTGTTTCACCATTTATTCTCAGAGTCTTGTGGGCATAGCTTTTATTTATAAGGTCGTCTGAATTTTCATTTTGGCCAGTCAGTTGACCGCAAACTTACACAGTCTAATTTAAACTAATTATCAATTTGCTTCCAGCGAGGACTCAGCTTTGCTTGCATGTAAAGTTGAAGTCTTACAGCATTTCATCTAGCTGTTCAGAGCTTTGGTAAAACTGCACAAAGAAGCCTCTGGAGAGACTGTTTTTTCCCTTTTTTCTGTCTTTTTTTTTGTACTGTGGATTTACAAGATTTATAGCAAAGACAGCTGTGTGTCAAGCACTTTGAGCTCCTGCAGGCCCCCCATCATTCCACATTACAGCTCCTTTGAACGTTACTGTACTTCACTCTGAGCTGCTGACATGCCGTGCGAATCGGAGGATGTAAAATTATACATATTTAAGCACAACTGCTCGGCATTAGGCGCGAGATGAGAGGCTGTAAAGATGCATTGTGGAGTTTGCTGAATATCAAGAGGTGTGTGATTCACCACGGTGTTGAAGGTGCTGCGCCAGTGTTTCATCCTCGCTGATGTGCCTGAACGCATGATCTCTTACCACGCAAACTCATGTCCGCCACAAAGAATCATTGTTCAAGTGGCCTACAAAGAAATTCAGCATAAGGGTATTGTGCAAAGATTCTGTAATTTATTCCTGAGCATACAGTTCTGTACAAGAGTAAGCTCTTAATGGCATTTAAGCTCCCGTGACATCATTTTTAAGATTCTGATGATGTCATATTTTGAGCCCAGAATACCATTGAAGAGGATTCACATTGTAGGAGTCAGACAAATTTTTCGTTACTATATGACATCATTCAAGAATAATATGATGTCATAATACAACACCTAGAGCTCCTAATGGCTTTGAGGAACATTCACTTTGTAGCACAATGTTAGGCTTCTATGATGTCGTAGGACAACATTTTGAAGCTCATATGATGTTATAGAATGTACACATGCTGCGTCCTAATTCGCATACTTGTACTACATTCTAAAAGTATGTACTTTTTGTGAAGATATACTTTTAAGTGTGTACCAGAAGAGTTTGCAAACTTTGGGACATACTACATACTACATCCTCATTAACAGACCGTTATGTTGCTTAGTCACATCCCCTGTCAATCATCTCAACATATCATCCACATTTCTATCACATTTAATTACCTTTCATATTGGAGATGCAGCAGCAGGTCAGTCTGCCATTCACAATTCTTTCATGCAGAGAAATCTTCACAGGTCTTTGTATAATTATGCATTCAGAAGTTAAGGTCCAAACACAACTTTATATAAGTTCACATTGTTGTTGCAGATGAAATATAACATGAAAAACTTGATTTAAATGTTTTCTTGTTGGCTAGATATTAATTAATAGTCATTCAAACAACTCTACCGAAGACTCCATACTTGACGGTTAATCTTGCACATCCGCCATCTTTGTAGTTTGCTTACACTTATTCAAATCGAATTCCCAATGCATTGTGGGTAATATTAGCAGTGAGAGCACGGACTGTTCTACATTTCAAATTCTAACGAAAATAGTAGACCATCCGGGAATCTTTGGCATGCTCTTTTCAACATACTATGGTTTGGGGTAGTTCTATTTTCAAATACTATTTTCGACGGATAGTATGCAAATTGGGAGGCAGCAACATTGTAGGGCTTTAACTTCTATGACATCATAGGAGAACATTTAAATTCTTGTGATGTCATAGGAGAGCATCTTTTGAATCCTTCGTTGTCTTGGGAGATTTCACTGAAGAATGTTGATGTTTTGAACCAGCCTTTTAAAGCAATACCACAGGAGATCTTTAAGCTGATGTAAGAGAACCTTTTCAGTTCATGACACCATTATAAGAAGATGAACATTTACATTGTTGGACAACATTTTTAAGCTTCTGTGATATTTTAGGCTCATATTTTACATTTATTCATTTAGCAGATGTTTTCATCCAAATTGACTTAACAATATGATGTCATATGAGAACTTTTTAGAATCAAATGATCTCATAATAGAAGCCTCATATAACAGTACCCTCTCACCACTGGTCAACATTAGGTGATGTTATACGCTATCTTATATAATCTTGAAGTTCCTATAGCACTTTAGGAGAACATTTAACACTGCTCAGCTTCTATGATAGATAACAACATTTCTAAGATTCTGTTATGTCATTACAAAACAACAGAACATTTTTAGATTCCAATGACACCATAATAGAACATTAAGACACCGTGATATAAGAATACATTTTAAGCTACAATGTCACATTAGAATACTTTAAGCTCCTTATGCCATTGAAGAACAATTTCATTTGAAGAGTAACGTTATTAAACTTTTGTGATGTCACGAGAACATATTTAAGCTTCTATGATGTCATAAGAGAATATTTTAAAGCTTCTAAAGCCATAGGAGAACATATTGAAGTGACAGAAGAACAATGCTCCAATAATTTAACAGAATGCTTTTAACCACATAGCATGTCATCATAGATATATACACTAGATATCGCATACGGACCCTGAGCATGCGTCAATAGCGGCGCCACATTTGTACAGTGCTCCCAGTACAAATGTCATTCAACAGCACTAGTCAAGACAGTGTGCCAATGTGAAGATGCTGGACTTTAGCGCTGCTTACGGGTGTAGTAATGAGCAAACAAAGAAAACAAAGCACAAAGGCAGAACATTTCATAGGTAAGATTTCGTTTTTTGTATGTTACACACTTTTGTGCTCAACAAGTAACGTTATTGATGATAATACAGTCTCTTACTGCACTGATCATAAGGCAAAGTAGCATCAACTTGCACTGAATTCTAGACTTAAAATCAGCAAACAATGTAAATGAAATATGACAACAAGACGCTGCGGTGCCAGAAACTTGTATTATTGTCGGCTAAGTGAACGAGTCGTTCATAACGGGGATTCATTCACAAACGAATCGCTCCCTCCTTTAGAATGAGAAGTGAAAGCAGGAGAGAGGGTGTGTTTCAGGACACGGATTAGATCAAATTTAACAGGGAGGGAGGATAATACATTTCCATGCACACAAACACACTCTTTATCGGCAATGCCCGAGCGGTCACTGATCCATCGATGTAAAAAAGTGATGTAAAATTATAATTTTCGTAATTGAAAAAAATATTTGCATACTGACCACCGGGAAAACTCCCGATCATAGATATATGTGTATATCTCTGGCTCTGGATGGCCACAGTCCTCCACTGCACCTTGGTCCCGCATTCATTTCAAAGGAGCGCTACCCTGTACTAAAATGGCGGCTCTAGTGACGCATTCCTTCCAATAGACAACAACAGGGTAGGCGACATCTAATGTAAATATCTATGGCATGTCATAAGAAAACGTTAAGCTCATATGACATCATTGAACCTTCACATTGTAGGACAACATAGTTAAGCGTTGATGATAAAAAAAAGAGCATTTTCAAGCTCCCATGACACCATAGGAAAGCATTTTAAGCTCTTATGAAGTCATAAAGAGAATATTTTAGGCTCCTGTGATGTCATGAGAACATATAGTGTGTATTACATCATAGAAAATCCCTGACATTACAGATTACTGATAAATATGTCTGTGGAGCTATAGTCTTTTGATTTAGCAAACCTTAACTAAATAAATTCCATTAAATAAAGTTTAATCTTTGCAGGGCAACTGTATAATAAAGTCTAATTAAACACTGAGAATATAACATAAAGACTTAGATATAAAAGAAGTGATAAGGCATAGCTAAGAGTGGTCCAGACCAACCTTACGAAAGTGTGACTTAAAGAGGGTATACTTAACTAAGATAGTTTCAGGAAACACATAGTAACACTAAGGTATAGCTTATAGTACAACTTAACAATGACGTAGCCTAAGAAGGTTTTGTGAAACGCAGCCCTGAATAACCACTAATGTATTAAACACATTTTGAAATGCCATATAGTGAATCAAACCTCTTATATACAGTACCAAAAATTCTTAACATTAAGAAGGTTCATTTCTGACCTTAAGAGCTGCAAAGACCCATTAAAAAAAGTAGGTTCAGAGAGAGGAAGAGGCAGTAACATGATTGATTCTTCAAGCCTGTCAGCACATTAGTAGGGATGAAAACAAATCCAGGGTCAGAGTTGTATGGCGGGCCGTGAAGAATCTTCTCTTCCTCTTCCTCCTGCAGTTCCTGCCAGTGAAGGGATCAAAGCTGCGGTGGCGTCTCCATGACTGCACTGTCCTCCGTCAGCTGAGCCTATATGTCAGCCGTGATGAAAAGTCATGATTTTATGGGTGAAAATGAGATTTATGAATGTGTTCATGAGTTACAATAGCTGTGAATTTGGCAAAGTAGTTGGGATCTGCGAGAAGCCAAAAACAGTGACAGTAACATGGAAGGAATTTGGTTGAAATAATCCTCACTTTTTTTTTTTTTTATCTGGCTGCATCCTAAAAAAAAAACTAACAAAAAAAACAAACTGAAACGGATTACAAAATGTTCAGAGCATGAGCACAACACTCTGCCCCACTGACTGGCTATCCTGTTTGATTTGGCAGGATATTAATCATTTGTGTCAATAAAAAGCGTAGTGAATGCAAATATCCGGGCTAGCCGTCAATAAGTAACCATGAAACCAGTGCAAATTAACCTCTAAATGTCATGGGAAAACCCAATACCAAATCCATTATCCACTGATAGGTAGAAAATGCTCATATTACTGTTGCTCCAGAGACTAAAGAGGAAAAAAAAAAGATTCCTTCGACGCCTCACAGCAGAGGTTTGTTCAGATTTCAGCCTCTGATGCTTCCGAACTCCACTGCAGCCACCAGAAACTACTGTTTTCATTACTTACGTCGACATGATGAAACTAAGAGCAAGTGCAAAACACAGCAGAACGAATATCATTTTGGTGCACCACCAGTGATTTTATTTTGTCTGGGCTTCAATTATTGCTTCAAAACTTTAGTTCTTGCTGTTCTGTGAGAATCCAGTTTCAGCTAGATATTGTTAAAGTTAGCTATTTATTCATGATTTAGCAAATTAGATTTATGAACAGTATGTATGTTTGCTACTACTATAGAAATATGCTCACAAGTGTGAGAAAAAAGAAAAAAGATGAACATTCTCTCACCCTTAACTTAAAGTTTTGCCGTCGTTCACTCTCACATTGAGGATGGATTTTAAATAATATCCAATTTCGAAAAATTTTGGTCTTTTCTAAAGGAAAATATAGTGTAACAAAGTAGAAGCAATGAAATCTAGTAGGGATGGACCAAATTTTCTCTAACTGAAAATGATCAGCCAAAATTGCATTTTTGGTTTTCTGAAAATATGAGCTGAAAAAAGACTATGCTGCACCACACTGCCCAGCAGTGTTAAGTGCACAGGTTCACTGTCCCTCCAGCTGTTGTTACTATGTATTGTGAATCAGCTTTCACACTGGACACGGAAAGCCCTGCACTATGAAACCTGTACGGCAACTTAAAACTATGGGGACATGAGAGACACGTCTGTCGTGTGTTTCTTGGTAGTGGTAGAAGTCACCTGGTCCAAAAGCTAAAATATACAAACAACAAGTAATATGGTCAGGACATGTTATTTTATGATAAAACAAAAAGCTCACGCCACTGATCTCCAGCAATACCCATGACCTTAAACAGGAAGTAGCCAGTTTCGTCATTTTGTGGTCTGGGCTATTTGCAGTGGGTTTCTGTATTTGCATTTGTTGTGAGATTTTGCATATGCACGTGTTGTCAAACTGATGAAGATGTTCTCTCAGTTTGTTAGTGTTTTTCTATTTGCACATATTTTCTTAACTTGCAATGCGTTTGAGCTCTCTCAGCCACCACACACAAGCACTATATTAACAAATAACATACAAATTCCATTCAATTCTTATGATTTAAGTCCCAGTTCAGTGTAATTTGCATGGAAGTTAACAGCAAGCACAGTCTTCACTAAATCTCTTTGTCTGTTCCACAGAAAAAAGGTCCTCATTTGTGTTTGGGCGACATTGAGTGTGAGTAAATGCTGACACAAAATTTTCATTTACGGATTAACTATCTCTTTAATGTTACGCAGTTTTGCTTCTTGAGATTACACTACTGATTAATTATTACTATATTTTTTTTGCTGTGCGATGATTATGTGAAAAGTTTCTCCACCGAAACGCGTGTAAAGTTTTGCTGTTATCCTCTATTTCCAGCCTGTTACTGTGGCAGACACCTCTTTATCGTAAAGTCTATTTAGGAGCACACCCTCTAATCCATTAAAAGGGATTCATGCGCAAACTAATGTTTCTCTGCATAATTTTAATGGCACAAAGCTCTTCAGTGTTAACCTTACTAGCCAGGCTTTATTATAAAGCAGGTTAAAGCTTTATCCCATCAAGAACATTTTATGGAAATTGTGTAATTTAGAAATCCCGCTAATATTAAAAGTACTGTCACACACTGAGGTCCTAATATTCATAAGCGTGTGTTTCGTGTGTCTCATTAAGTGTTTATATTGTGTTGCGTCAGTGAACTGAATGACTCCAAAGTCTTTGATAAGGTCACTCAGTTTTAACAGCATTTGTGCTGTTGTGGTTGCACAATGAATGTATTTGGAAACATTGAAACCAAGCATTTATCATGAGCTTTCAATCAATGACAGATCATTTTACAGTAGGCTACGTCTACACTAATCCAGACACGTTTGAAAACACATATCTTTCTCTATGTTTTAGTCTACTGTTTATGCTGAAAATACATTTAAAGTACATGACACTATTTATTATTATTATTAATATTATTATTATTATTATTATTATTATTATGTTTCTTGTAAGTTTTGCTCAAACAACGTTATCAAAATAGTCCCCCTCACAAGGAATTTTGTGTTTAAAAGATGACTAATAGACGTCTAAACATAGACGGCTTTGCTAAAGCAAGGATAAATTTGGGCTTTCAGTGAAAATCTAATAGACATCCAAGTATAGCCCAAGACTAGATTCAAATACACATATTAGACAGACTTCAGATTTCTTTGTATTTGATGTCTAGTCTAGTATTGTGCTATTTTGTAACGTCTATTAGATTGATCACTGACAGCAAAAATTTAGTCTTGTTTTAGATGTCGGGTAGGCTTCTTTTAAACACACAGGCCTGTTCACACAGATCAGTAACAATGACTAAAACACTGTATGATTCATGTCTGGCCATTACTTTATTAAGCAACATTATGCACTCGCACACATGCAGTTCTGTAATCTGACATTGTTGTTTTGCTCATGCATGCTTGTAGACCAAACACAAAATGGACAAATTAATTTTTTGTACGATAGTTTTAATTTTGTACGTTTGTGTTTTCAAGCTCCAAAATGTTACTTTTGTGTATATGAACAGACAAACCACATAAAAGTTTTAGTTTTTCTTGAAAATGGTGCTGTGCAAAAATCCTCCAACATATTACTTTGTCCTGCAAAAACTGAGCTTTTTGAATACTTTTGTTTGACAGCCCAGTTTTCATGTTTGTTTTTCATGAAATCTAAAAATGCCGCCTTTGTGGCTCTTATTGGACCTGTAAGCATCCATGTTTACAACAGTATTGGCCATATATGTGATATTCACTTGCATTGTGTTGGTAAAGATACTGTAAATGTTACTTGTCGCATTGTTTGATAATATAATCTCTTTTTTATGATTGGGTACTAGTGATTGGTTGCATACAAGTTTGGGTGGGATTTCTGCTCATGATCTATACTGCCAGACTTGATTTCCAAAACCAAAACATGGTAGCGGTACATTTTTTCTAGTACTTTTCTATGGTGGAAGGAAGTGGAGGCACATTGTCCATCTTTTTTTTCAGTTTATGACAGTCTATGGTGTGGATGAGAAACCTGTGGAAAATGCTTGAAAATACTATAGAGCTTGAAACGTATTTTCAAACGTATCTGGATTAATGTAGACATAGCCTTAAAAAGCCATCGAAATGGCCATGATAAGCCTTGGGAGGAAAAAGGAAAAAGCCAGTGCAAATCCAGTGACTGCTGTTCTCTTCAATGACAATATCAACACAAATGTCAACACTGAGGTGTCAGCATCAACACGGGTGGCCCGGGATGCCTGAGTAAAAGTGACATGGGCGGTGTGGTGTTTGCTGAGCCACTCGGCTTTCTTATTATCCAGCCGTGTTTCCAGACACCAGCCATGTACATATATGCTTTGTTTGGATGCATAACGCTCAATATATTCATTGCTGTTGTTGCAGCCATGCGTCTCGCTGCAGGGCTGTTCCAAACTTCCGAATTTATTTCTCTGTGACATTTCGAGATTGATCCCTTGTTTCTTCTCCATATGCCTCTTCCCGAGTTATTAAAGACATATGAGTCTCTATTTAAAATGAAGAGGCTGCGTTATGCTCTTTGGAATTATATTTCATTATAGTCCATATGAGAAATTCAGTGTTTGTTTGCAGAGACGGTCGAAGCTCTTGAGGAATACAGAATTCTTTTGCATATATTACTCAAGGGTATTACCCAGCAAGCCAAAATATACTTCCTCACCATTCAAACCGGCTTACTCTCCCTCAGCCACTTAAAGGAATTATGACAGATGAGCTGTTCCAGAACAACATAATTTGTGTGTTTATGTGTGCATTGTCTAAGACATGCAAATTGTTTGCTTCCCGTTGGTTTGGTCTGTGTGGTGTAAAGAAGCTGTTTTAAAGGCTTTTCCCTGGATCGCACAGTTTCTGTGTTGTCTTTGGCTCACGCGTATGCATTTCTTTTTTCTTGCGTAGATAATATTGACAAACTTGTTTGCCTTCTCACGATAAGATTCTCTTTTGAGCATTTGGCAAATAAAGAAAATATATACTTGATGTTTTCAAACCAAGCGAATGGTGTCTCAGCATCTCGGTGGCAAGCTTTTCATATTACTCATTAAAGCTTGAGTAAAGAGTATATTATTAGAGCAGATCCATTAATTCCTGCTTGTAGACACAGGGCTTGTGTAGAAAACATTGCCTGGCTCATTTGTGCCATTTCTCTAGTTTCACATTCAGCTCTCTCGGCACAAGTGTCTCTGGCACTGCGGTGAAATGCATCCTGACATTTCACAAATCTATTTGTTATGAGAAAGGTTATTTAGTTTCCTTGTTGTTCGGCTCATTGAACCGCACAGGGGCCACACGCTCAAACCAGACGAGTGTTGTCTAACCACCTCACAAGCTTTTCATATTCCCATTGGCTGCACTTTGAGATGGCTGATTGATATGTTCAAACAAGACACTGGCCATTTATTGTACTCTTGACTCATGTGCTACCAAAAACATTATATAGCAAAGCTTCTATGGTTCTCCAAGAAGAATTCATCGCTTTCATTATGTTGTAGAGATCAGAATTAGAGAACAACTTTTCACTTTCCTTCATCTTAGTCCCTGATTTATCAGGGATTGCCACAGTGGAATGAACCGCCAATTACTCTGTCATATGTTTTTTTTTATGTGGCAGATACCCTTCCAGCCACAACTCAGCACTGAGAGTACACTAACACGTGAACCCCTATAGCTGGGAAACACCCACCTACTCTCTCATTCACACACACTCATAGTCACTACAGTCAATTTAGTGTATCCAATTCACCTATACTGCATTTCTTTGGACTTACCACTAACTTTATGCATTACAAGTATTCTAAAGCATAGTATAAAACACATAAATGAGATATTTGAAAAAGAGCACTCATTAAAATTAGAGAACACACGGAGAACTCACAATTATTGGTCTTGGTATAGTTCACCCTAAAAAAAAAAATCTAATTACAGTTTTCTCACCCTGAAGTGGTTCCAAATCATCGTTGAACACAAATGAAGATATTTTAAAGAAAGCTGGAAACCTGTACCCACTGACTTCCATAGTATTTCCAGCTTTCTTCAAAATATATTTTGGAATTACTCACCAGTTCAGCACTGAACAGGGCAGAATCTATTTCAGCATATACATTGTATTGATGTTTGCAGCATAATGATCTCTGTCACATGGCAAAACAGGACAATCATTTCCCCAGGCTGAGCACATTGAAATAATGAAATGACTGCCCAGAGTCCTGATATAAACCTGATTGATAATCTCTGAAAAATCCATGGTGACAAAGTTGTGGTTGAAACACAGTGAAATGCAATGGTGGAAAGAGTACAAAAAAATAATACTCAAGTAAAAGTACCATTACTTGCTTAAAAATGTAGTGTAAGTAGAGTAAAAAGTATCTGTTGTAAATATTACTCAAAGTAGGAGTAAAAAGTAGACATTTCAAAAGTACTCAAGAGTAGTGAGTATTACGCTGTGAAAAGCTGATGCGTTTACATGTAATTTGTGCAAACATAATTTGCATTTGTGACGCATTTGTGTAAATGTAACATTCTGTAGTGCATATAGTTATTGCCCACAGGCACGCAACGTCATAAGAGGTTAATATTAGGTTAGATTTAGGTTGTGATGTCAGGTGACCAAAATTCAATGTCTAGCCACCGTCCAAGGACAACGTTATTTTGTCCAATAATGATGTCAAATGACGCTGATATTTGGTTGATTTTAGGTTGTTAGAAAGTGACCAAAATCCAACGTCGAGCCAACATCTTAAACCAGCATCATATTGAGGTCAAATACTGACATTTATTCATCAGGTATGGCAACCAAAATCCAACGTCTGATAGACGTCATAGTGGTAATGTCCACACAACGTCAAGCTGTAACATAATTAGACATTGATATTTGGTTGGTTTTAGGTTGGACGTTGGACATTGATGTTGACCTGACATTGAGTTCTGACGACAACCCGATTTTCATTTCCAAACATGACGTTAGGGTACAACGTCAATCTGACGTCAGGTTGGCGTCTTGTGCCTGCTGGGTGTTTAAGGCCATTTCGGTCATCATACAGTAAACATCCATCATCTTCTCATCAGTGATATGCATCTAAACAGTCTCTGGGTCAATGCGTGTAAAGATTTTGGACATCTGCTTGGACTCTTTTAATGCTTACAAACAGTTTGCTGTAGTGACTTCAGGTTGAAGGAAAGTAGTGGAGTAAAAGTACAGATTCAGCACTAAAAATGTACTCAAGGGAAAGTAAAAGTACACATTTTTAAAACTACTTAGTAAATTACAATTCCTGAGAAAAACTACTCAATTACAGTAATTTGAGTATTTGTAATTAGTTACTTTACACCACTGGTGAAATGTGAAGAGACTGAAGAAAAGCAGATCAAGATCACAGCAGTGTGATTGACTAGTGATGTCTGTGAGAGACTAGTGATGTCCTGTGAGAGACTATTGATGTATGTGAATGGCTAGTGATGCCCTGGGAGAGACTAGTGATGTCTGTGAGAGACTAGTAACGTCCTGTGAGAGACTTGTGATGTCCTGTGAGAGACTAGGGATGTATGTGAATAGCTAGTGATGTCCTGTGAGAGACTAGTGATGTCTGGGAGACCAGTGATGTGCTGTCAGTGGTTACTAGTCTAAATTTGATCACTGTGTTTTAAAATAAAACATTTGAATTTGTGTTAATTAATGCATTGATAGTCACGTAAGATTGCACACTACTGATTGTTTTTATTTATTTTTTTATTTTTTTTGGCCAAATTAATTTGTCAATGGCAGAGTAGTTTGGCATAATACATTATGAAAAGTATGTCAATGCCATGGAAAAAGTTAAGTGGATCAGTCTTTTATATTAATATTGAAGTGGCCCTGGCGACGCGGTGGCGCAGTGGGTAGCACGTTCGCCTCACAGCAAGAAGGTCGCTGGTTCGAGCCTCGGCTGGGTCAGTTGGCATTTCTGTGTGGAGTTTGCATGTTCTCCCCGTGTTCGCGTGGGTTTCCTCCGGGTGCTCCGGTTTCCCCCACAAGTCCAAAAACATGCGGTATAGGTGAATTGGGTAAGATAAAATTGTCCGTAGTGTATGTGTGTGAATGAGTGTGTATGAATGTTTCCCAGTGATGGGTTGCAGCTGGAAGGGCATCCGCTGCGTAAAATATATGCTGGATAAGTTGGCGGTTCATCCCGCTGTGGCGACCCCAGATTAATAAAGGGACTAAGCCGAAAAGAAAATGAATGAATGAATGAAAGTCCTGCCCTGTAAAAATCATTTGACAACCTTTAAAAAAAGATTTAATTATAAAGAAGGAAAGACAATATTAACAAAAACAAAGTCTTAATTAAAATATAAACTTAATTATAATAAAAAAAGTTAAGCTATACAAAAATATAAAAAGCAACTAAACTTCTACAATGTAATGAAAATGGGAAAATATGAAGATATAAAATCTTAAATAATTAAAAAAAAAAATTTAGATTAGAAAAATATTGAATGCAAATGTAGCATGAAAAAAATATTATTACTAAATCTGGTTGTAAAATCAACATTTCCTATTTTTATTTTATTTTTAAGTAAATATTTTAAACTAATATATATAATCATATATATTTAAACTAATTCACTATTAGTGAAATGAATTAACTATTAATTCAAATGAATGAAAAATGACTTATAATTGTGTGCATTGTAAACTTTAAGAATTTATTTGTAAAAATAATATAAAAATGACATATAGGATGTATACATCAAATATATTTAACAGTTGATTGGACATGTTTTTTGATATTCAGCTCTTTGAGGCATTCATGCAGACGCACTCACTCATACACAGCTGTGATGATCTTCTTAGATTCTTGTTCTGCAGTTAAATCTATCTTGAAGATGCGGGTCCCGTCAGGATCCTCGGGTACGTCTGCGCTGGACAGATACCAGAGTCTCATCGTGATGTAGATGAACTTTCTGCCTAGAAAAACACAAACATTGCAGCTACACTGAAACAGTACCACTTTCCTCGGGTTTGTTTTTCTGTAAGACCTCTTTAACCAACACTTAAAGGGACAGTTTACCCAAATATGTAAATTCTTTTATTTTTTACTCCTCCGCTACTTGTTTCAAACCTGTTTGAGTTTCTTTCTTCTGTTGAACACAAAAGAAGATATTTAGTAAAATGTCAGAAACCAATTGACCTTCATAGTATTTGTTTTTCCTACTATGGATGGCGATGGTTAAAAGTTACCAACATTTTTCAAAATATCTTCTTTTGTGTTCAACAGAAAAAAAGAAACTCATACATGTCTGAAATCACTTGAGGGTGAGTGCATGTTGAGTAGATTTTCAGGTTTGGGTGAACTATCCTATTAGTGACATCATACCAGCAGCTAGCTAACTCTGACATGGTCGCCCACTGAAGCTAAGCAGGGCTGCGCCTGGTCAGTACCTGGATGGGAGACCACATGGGAAAGCTAGGTTGTTGCCAGAAGTGGTGTTAGTGAGACCAGCAGGGGGCACTCAACTGTGTGGGTCCTAATGCCCCAGTATATTGATGGGGACTCTATACTGCTCAGTGAGCGCCCTCTTTCGGATGAGATGTTAAACCGAAGTCCTGACTCTCTGTGGTCATTAAAAATCCCAGGATGTCCTTTGAAAAAGAGTAGGGGTTTTACCCCGGCATCCTGGCCAAATTTGCCCACTGGCCTCTGTCCATCATGGCCTCCTAACCATCCCCATATCATAATTGGCTTCATCATTCTGTCTCCTCTCCACCAATCAACTGGTGTGTGGTGTGCGGTCTGGTGCAATATGGCTGCCGTCACATCATCCAGGTGGATGCTGCACCCCTCACCCCCCTCCCCCCCTCCCCCGTGTAAAGCGCTTTGAGTGTTCAGAAAAGCGCTATATAAATGCAAGGAGTTATTATTTATTATTCTCCAGGTTGTGACATCACTTTGGAGGGAAAACTGCAGCACAAACAAACAGCAGTGAGTATTAATGCTGCATTCCAGACAACTTGGAATTTTATATTTATATTAGCTCACAGCGCTACCCACTGCGCCACTGTGTCGCCCCTATGTATTTATCACTCCAAAATAAAAAAGGTTACAGAGTTCAAACATCATTGATAACAGGACTAAACAGACTCACCTCTCTGGTCAACGAATACAGACACATCCTCAGGCAGAACAAATATAATGTCGTCAAGAGAAATGGCAAGCTGTCTTTTTTGGGCCTCAGAAAGTGCTTTACATTTCTTTCTGATATTTTCCACAGCCTGCAAACAGTAGAAAATCATGTTTCATAGCTCCTCTATGACTTGATTGTTTGCCAGAGCTGTGATTTACAGTAATGAACGAACCTCTCTGGACATCACACTCCTCAACTCCTCAAAGTTGCCTTTGGACAGCAAGTCAGACACGTGAACCGCAGCCTGTGGAGAGAGCTCAGTCATCAACACTAATTAGACACTTATTAGTGATAAACAGAAAGATCAGGTGGGCTGGGTTTTTGGCCATTAAGACATTATCATATTGATTTCTCATTTTAGACATGTGTAATTAGTATGTAAATAAGTGTTTATTTCATTCCTGAAAATCTTCTTTTGCTCCAAAATCGAATTTGCTATTATTAAATTGCATTATTTATGTATGTATCAGCCATGTTGCTTTTAGTGATGACATTGTCAGAAGAGCAGTGGTATTATTATTATTGAGATACTATTAGTTGATGTGGGCGGCACGGTGGCTCAGTGGTTAGCACTGTCACCTCACAGCAAGAAGGTCGCTGGTTCGAGTCCTGGCTGGGTCAGTTGGCATTTCTGTGTGGAGTTTGCATGTTCTCCCCGTGTTGGCGTGGGTTTCCTCTGGGTGCTCCGGTTTCCCCCACAGTCCAAACACATGCGCTATAGGTGAATTGAATAAACTAAATTGGCCGTAGTGTGTGAGTGTGTGTGTGTGTGTGAATGAGTGTGTATGGGTGTTTCCCACTACTGGGTTGTGGCTGGAAGGGCATCCACTGCGTAAAACATATACTGGAATAGTTGGCGGTTCATTCCACTGTGGCGACCTCTGATAAATCAGAGACTAAGCCGAAGGAAAATGAATGAATGAATGAATGAATATTAGTTGATGTTATTAATATTATGGATTATTTTTACATTTCTGTTTTAGTAATTTAGTTGTGTTTGTGTGTGTTTATATACAGTATATGTACATATTATTAATAATATACAGTCGTGGCCAAAAGTTTTGAGAATTACTGGAAATTGGAAAAGTTGCTGCTTAAGTTTTTATAATAGCAATTTGCATATACTCCAGAATGTTATGAAGAGTGATCAGATGCATTGCATAGTCCTTCTTTGCCATGAAAATTAACTTAATCCTGAAAAAAACTTTCCACTGCATTTCATTGCTGTCATTAAAGGACCTGCTGAGATCATTTCAGTAATCGTCTTGTTAACTCAGGTGAGAATGTTGACGAGCACAAGGCTGGAGATCATTATGTCAGGCTGATTGGGTTAGAATGGCAGACTTGACATGTTAAAAGGATGGTGATGCTTGAAATCATTGTTCTTCCATTGTTAACCATGGTGACCTGCAAAGAAACGCATGCAGCCATCATTGCGTTGCATAAAAATGGCTTCACAGGCAAGGATATTGTGGCTACTAAGATTGCACCTAATTCAACAATTTATAGGGTCTTCAAGGAAAGAGGTTCAATTCTTGTTAAGAAGGCTTCAGGGCGTCCAAGAAAGTCCAGCAAGTGCCAGGATCGTCTCCTAAAGAGGATTCAGCTGCCGGATCGGAGTGCCACCAGTGCAGAGCTTGCTCAGGAATGGCAGCAGGCAGGTGTGAGCGCATCTGCACGCACAGTGAGTGCTAAGTCATATTCTCCGATGAAGCCCCTTTCCGGTTGTTTGGGACATCTGGATACACTCTATTTTGAAAGTTTTTAAATATATTTTTATCCATTTCTCAGTGAATATTGGTAATATATTTTGGTGCATTTGAACAAAACAGATTTATTAAATGGATATATTTATTTAAATGATATTTTAGTCACCAAATAGCTTTAGAAATAGAAAGATAATACATTTAATTTCATGTGAAATATTGCAAAAAATTACTAAATTGTAAAAAGAAAATTTCAACAACATTATATATATTTTTTTTCTCTTGATTTTTTTTTTCTCTCTTTTTTCTATTTTATTTAACATTTTTATCTAACATATAAATTTGGGCTATTAATTTTGGACTGTTATCGTAATTTATTTTGTTAGATTAGCTTTAGTACTGACTAATCTAATGTATATGCACAAATATAATATTGTAAAGCATCCTATAGAAAATATTCATTTAAATGAGAGATTTGTGAGGGGTGCACTAATATATGCTGAGCACTGTATGTAGTTGTAGTTATTTTAATACATCAAGTTTAACAGAATGAAACATTTAGGCAATTTCATTTTGATTTTCTGTTTTCTGTATTAAGTTTTAGTAATTCTGTGTTTTTAATTCTTACAAAAACGTTTGATAATTTTTTTTAAAAGAGATTACACATTTCTACAATTTATTTCATTCATTCATTTTATTTTCGCCTTAGTCCCTTTATTAATCAGGGGTCACCACAGCGGAATGAACCGCCAACTTATCCAGCATATGTTTTACGCAGCAGATGCCCTTCCAGCTTCAACCCATCACTGGGAAACACCCATACACTCTCATTCACACACATACACTACCAATTCACCTATAGCGCATGTGTTTGGAATGTGAGGGAAACACAGAGCACCCAGAGGAAACCCACGCAAACACGGGGAGAACATGCAAACTCCACACAGAAACGCTAACTGAGGCTCGAACCAGCAACCTTCTTGCTGTGAGGCGACAGCACTACCCACTGCGCCGCCCAATTTATTTCAACATTAAGTTATACTTGACGAAAATAATAAATAAAATTATTAGTTGAAATATATATATTTTTTATATTTTTTATTTGACATTTATTTCCAATAATAATAAAGTGTGCTTGTTCATTATTTTAGTTAATTATTCTGCAGAAGAAGATTTTTGTTATCAGTTCTTTTAGTTTTACTCATTTTAGTACATTAAGTTCAACTAAATGAAAACAAGTGTTGGCTTGGCATCAGAAATATTTTATATACATTTTAATTGTAAATGTTTGTCATTTTGTTGTTTCTATACTACATTAAGTCAAACAACATGGGATGTGATGCTTGCAATTATCATTCATTTTCCTTCGGCTTAGTCCCTTATTTATCAGGGGTCTCTCACATTCACACACACACACCCATACACTACGGCCAATTTCATCCAATTCACCTATAGTGCATGTCTTTGAACTGTGAGGGAGACACAGAGCACCCGGAGGAAACCCACGCCAACACGGGGAGAACATGCAAACTCCACACAGAAATGCCAACTGACCCAGCCGGGACTCGAACCAGCGACCTTCTTGCTGTGAGGCGACAGTGCTAACCACTGAGCCACCATAATTGCAATTACTAAGCTAAAATGCTTTATTACATTTCATTTTATTTCATTAACAAAAGTTATTTTTGTGGTTAACAACAACAATAATCCAGCATAAGACTTAAGAGAGATTTTCCCCTTAAAGGGACAGTTCACCCAAAACTGAAAACTCGTATCATTTACTCACCATTTGTCCTTCTTTCTTTCTTTGGTTGAACACAAAGGAAGAAACCTGGAGACCTGTAAACATTGACTTCCATATATTGTAGTTACATAGTATATAGTTTCTCCTACTATGGATGTCAATGGTTACAGGTTTTTAGTTTATCATAATTAGTGTTTAATGTAATAAAGAAACCAATAAATGTTTGGAATCACACTGAAAAAAACCCCCGATTCATTGGATTTACACATTTAAGTGTAAGGTAAGTGGTTGCACACAATTTATATGGGCTGAATTTAAACAAATGACATGTAGTAATGTTCAACTTAATTTGTTTAAATTCAGCCCATATAAATTGTTTGCAACTACTTGCCTTTAAAAAATGCAGTAAATTCAATGAATCATTTTTTTCAGTGCACTTGAGGGATTGTAAGTATTGAGTAAGTTTCAAATATACGGTGAACTGTCCCTTTAATTGGACTCTTTTACCATCATCATACCAACCTGTTTCACACCATTGTCAAACTCCACATTGAACTTCAAGCCAAAGTACAGTTCGGTTAAAAACAAGATGACCGTATTCCTGATCCACAGGATGGGGTCTGGTGTGCCCACCACTGTGATGCCAGGATGCCCAGAGTCCTTCTTGTCCGCATCTTTACTATAATATCTGCGCTGCTGGCCGCTGAACTGCGCACACCGTCTGCGCAGGTGATGCCATGCGCGCTCTGGAGAGGTCGCGCAGATGGCACGAGGGCGCGCGCGCTGATGCCACCACGGTTGGCAAAGGGTCTCGTGTTTAGGATACAAAATAAACCTATTCCACGGACAGGCTTGTGATGCGAGTTCCCGACGTGCAGCCAAACTCGCGAATCGTTGCATCACGGACGCGCATTATAATTAAAATTGCGCAATCCCGAACTGGTCGTTGTAAAACTTGTGAATGACGGACGAACAGTCCTCGCCGTCGCTTCCGGAGCCCTTATGAAACTGCATTGTACCCATAATGCTTTTGGTTTCTCATCACTTGTGTGGTTTCTCCGGTAGATGGAGGCACAGACCCGTGTTTGCCATGCGCGCTCCCGCACAGTAAGACGTACAGACTTTAAACTCTCTTCACAATGTAAGTCACATTTATTAGTTAGAAATGCTACATGCCTTTAACGTGTATTGCCACGCTTGTTGGCAAAAATGTCACACAATCATTTGTTCTTATAGGTAGGTTGAAAATAAACGCATTTAAAGTTATCTGGAAATTCAACATGTCTGAATGTTGTTTCTTCGATGTTTTTTCCTCACAACCTTTTATTTATATATAAATATATGTTGTATATATGTTGTTTTTGTGATTTTTAGTGCATATTTGAAATGAGTTTCTCCCAAATTCGACAACTTCTTTCAGGACTACATTGACGCTAGTTGTCTCCCGCTGAGTATTTCTCAATGCACTTTAAACACGATGTTATTATTCAGTATTTTAGTCTCGTTTTCTATTATAAATATGCAATTCTTCCTAAATAAAGTTGCAAATAGGTCTTGCTTTCTAATAAAAATGTCCTTTTAATTGTTTTAATATCTCTTGTCCCATTGGTAGATGTTGCTTCCCTTATTTTATGAAGGAAATTCTAATTTGCTATAATTTAAATTGCATTATTTATGCATGTATCAGCCACACTGCTGTAGTGATAACATTGTCAGAAGACCTGTGGTATTATTATTAAGATACTATTAGTTTTTTATGAATATTGTGAATTATTTTGATATTTTCTGTTTTCATTTTAAATTTAGTTTTTTGTTGTTGTTATATATAAATATATATATTAGTTTTTATAATTTAGTTACACACACGCACACACACACACACACACACACACACACGCAACGTTACTCTATATTCCCACTTCTGTGGATATGTATGTGAATGGGGCAAGTCGTCACAGTGAAATCGCCTATTAAACAGAACAATAATAGTCTTTTTAGACACATTTACACAGTTAAACTCTTATTAAACACAAGTACAAAACCCAAAATATCCATAATGTTAAAATGAATGATGTTCTAACATTTTAAACATGTAACAACTTGCCCTGACCTGGACTTTATTAAAAAATCTCCCTGTTCTGAGATCATTATAGAAATATGAATGAACAAATTAAGAGTTCTGAGCTAGACATTGCTAGTGAAAACAAAAGTTTGTGGCAAATGCAACAACTTAATCTGTGGTTTTCTGGAGCAATCCTTTACAAAATAAGAGGAACAACATCTGCTAATGCTGTAAGAAATATTTAAATAATTCATAACCTAATATCTAGTGTGAGGTGGCTTCCCAAGTTAATGCATCTTTAATATGCATTAAAGGAAGCAAGTTATACACGGTGTGTTTGAGCAGGTTAAGCAAGTGTTGATGTTGACTCATATAATGCAAATGAGTGACACAGGTGGGCAATCCGCTTTAAACGTGCCCCCCTTTCTGAAGCTTGCGGCATCACCCAAACACACCTCACAGGTGCACAACATCATTGTTTCAGAAGCTTAAATGTGATCAGCAGAGCAAAACATCATTAAATTCCTGCTGTTTCCGCTGATTACAGGTCATAAGCTTTTGTATTTGCCTGCTATCTGTGTTTTCTTTTGAAAATTATGATTATTCATTCAGGGTTGAGGCATATAAAAAAAAGAAAAAAACAAGACTACAGAGACACCTGTGCGGTTTACCCGCCCCTCCAAATTCTGTGACTATTTTTATTGATAAATAATTGCTATTGCGGCTCATCATTATTGAATTTGCGCTCAGATATGGAAACCTTTGGAAGATGTATTATAGTAATTATCTCTGTCAGTCTGAAATGCTTTTACATCTGTGGCTTGAATGAACAGAATAATAAAAAATCTTGCAGCAGTTCCGATTTCAATTAATTACTTCGGCAGAGTGATTACAAACTTTAGGTCGTGATTTTATAGCGGAAAGAAACTCGGATAAAAAGTTTCATTCACACTGGTAACCTTTCTATTTTTTGCCAGTTGTTATCAGGATTTTATTTAGGACTTGTGTAATAAAAATAGTCTTGATTGCTGAGAGAAAAAAAAGAACCGATAATAAATGAAAAAGGCATAATTGAAAAGCTTATTTCCAGCTTTCACTACTGTATATGTCACCATCGCTTTTAGTTTGCATATTAATGCGAGTAGAAATCATTTAGCATTTTTTCATACGCGCTATCATCTTACAAAAGCATTTAGATAAGTAAAACCCTTTGTATACAAAACACGACAGCTATATATTAAGACGTTACCATGGTGTAAGTGACAAAGTCAAACCATAACTTTGACGTTGGATAATGAGAGAATCAGTGCAAATGCCAAAGTAATAGTTCTGATTTTTTTTTCTACACCCCCCCCCCCCCCACCCCAATGGATTATATTTTCTTGTTTTTGTATCTATGCATAAATTAAAAAATCTGCTGAAATTTATTATTCATCTGAGATGTGATTAATATGCAAAATTATGCAAATTAAGATGCAATTAGGCTCCAATTCTCTAGTGGAATTTTCCATTATAATTTAATACAAAGTAACAGAGTAATTGGTGTCACGTGTAATTACGGTTACTCAAGTGTACTTTCAGGCATGCAAATGATGCGCTATATGTTGGTTATCCGATGCAAATGTGACAAGTCCACAATGTGCGATTGTGAACGTGTTTTTTATTTATTTATTATTTTACACCTAATGTCTACACTTTCTGAAAAGTTGACATGTCCTGTTGTAACTATTTTAAACAGCAGGTTCTGTCCCAATTTACATTAAGTGGCCTTAACTATATATACTTAGATGCAGAAAATAGATACAATGTACTTACTGTGCTCATGATGTATATTGCAGAACACTTCTGGTGTATTGAGGGGTTAGGGTGGTATGGGTATAGGTGTACGGGATGGTCAGCAGTGTACAGAAATTAATTACATGCATGATTAAGTGCAATGTATAAATATGGTATTTACACTGCAAGTACATTGCAACAAATGATCAATTTCAGTGTAACGCAGCTTTTATGACCTCATATTAATTGAGAGCCTACATGGACTGTTTGGATGTTTTAAACGTTCCCGTAGGACCGTTACAAATGAGCATCCGCAGCCATTTGTCTAAATCTGAGCCCATCTATAAGTGTCAGAAGTCCAAGGAATAATTCGGAAACTTTTCCGGGGCGATTAACATAGACGTGGCTTTTCTTCTTGGGAGGTAAATTGATTTTGAATTGTTACATAGCTGGTTACATGACATCTAGCCCAATGACATTGGAACACAGATGCTCGCTTCATTGAGCTACGGCTTTCTTTTTTCTCGGTGTATCCTCTCCTCTTGCCGATCAGTGCTCCGAACAAAGACAGGGGCTCGGCGCACCTCCCTCTGCCTGCCGCCTCCGCTCCGTCCCCCTGCCCGCACAACTCTCTCAAAGAACATAATCCCTCAACAAAAATCAGCGCACAAAGGAAACTTGAGCTCAATCCTATAACGCACAGCCGTGGCAGACAATACCCCCCTCCCACCGGCCCATCCGTGCCTCTTCAGGAACGCTAAATGCCCTGTGGCAAAAGAAAAAATCAGGCTTGATCCCTCCCAGCCTGGCTGATTAGAGGCGTCCCGCTCTGGGTTTTGCCCATTAGCGCATGGCACAATCCATGGGCTGCCCACTGCATGGCACCCGCACACAAGGGCCCGTTCTGAAGGAGATTGATGACTGAAAATGTATATACACTACACAGTTTTCAGTACTTTGTGTTTGTATTTTGTATTTTTCCCCATTTCATGTTTATTTCTATAGCACTTTTCACAGTAATTATTATTTTAAATCAGCTTTACAAAAGGTGTACATTATTGCTTCACAATCAAATTTGGAAAAGTTAAGGTTATTAGTTACCATAACTTTATTAGTAACTTGAACTAAATAACTAGTAACCAGTGTTGGGCATGTTCCTTTAAAAGAGTAATTAGTTATAGTTACTAGTTACTTCTCACAAATAGTAACTGAGTTACATAATTATAAAAGTAACTAATCACCAGGGAAAGTAACTATTGCTATTGCTAATGTCAAATGACTATAAAAAAAAAATAAAAAAAACATTGTACACTTATCTACACTATTTTAATGTTGGACAATGTGAGAGACAACCATCAAATTCAACATATTATAAATATTATCATTACTATAGTTGCAAAATAAAACACAATAGATGGTTTAGAACTTTAAGTATTTATTGCACAGACCACAACTCACAAGACGTTAGGTGCTTCTTTAGATTAGAGTTACTTGTCTCCGACACAGAGAGACTCTGCATGATACATAAACGTTCTTGCCTTTCACCTCTACGAGGGAAAAGTAGTGCTTATATTTCCAGTTTGCAAACGCTTCCTTTAAACTTGTTGGATTTGCCATCGTTCTGACTCCTGGTCGTTGGTGTGTGCCACTGACTGCGCATGTGCGTGTGCTTGAACACCCGCCCTACTCTGCCTCTGATTGGCAAACGATGCAAATGTACTCTATCTAAGCCAATCATCACGTTCTCAGTTACACCACGTTCACAGACACACCAATCATCATCATCACTGGTTGGTTATGTGTCCCGCCCCAGCCCGAACGCACACACACCCACCCCAGAGAAAGAGAGGTCCTATGGCTGAGAGAGACGCTGCTCGCATGAAAACTGCTTCAGTGTTCTCAATTATAGTAATTTGCATTTTATTGTCAGTAACGGTAACAGCGTTGTAACGGGGGAAACAGTAATTCAGTTGAACACTCGTTACTAAAAAAAAGTATCGCCGTTAGTAACGTTATTTATTTATAGCGCCGTTATTCCCACCACTGCTAACTAATAGCTTTTAACAGTGAAGGTTCTTATATATAAACATGGTTAACCTGCAGTTATGCTTTTGAATTGCATTATGAGACCTTGATCTTTCTTCCAACACATCTTGAAAACCTTGAAAAGTTAAAAAAGTGACTTTTATTAACATTTTTAATAGTTTAAAGTAGGGCTGCACAATATATCAATTCAGCATCGATATCGCAACGTGCGCATCTGCAGTAGTCACATGGCAAGATATGCAATGTTTAGTCTGGAATTGGAATAGTTGACCAGGAGCCACTGCTAAGTTTAACCATACTAGTGTGAAAGTTTATCATTTGCCTGTGTTTTTAAGGCCTGCAACTGTGCATTTCAAGAGTGAAAATGATGATGTTTGGTGGCGCTAGAAAGATTAATTGTATTTAGTTATTTATACGATTAATGCAATATAAAAAATTAATTAATTAATTTTTCTTCAGCTTAGTCTTAGTCTATATTTCAGAGGTCGCCACAGCGGAATGAACCGCCAACTATTCCGGCATATATTTTACACAGCGGATGCCCTTCCAGCCGCAACTCAGTAAAAACAGCCATACACACTCACATTCACACACACACTCATACACTACGGCCAATTCACTTACACCGCATGTCTTTGTACTGTGGGGAAAACGGAGCACCCAGAGGAAACTCACGCCAACATGGGGAGAATGGAGCAAACTCCACAAAGAAATGCCAACTGACCCAGCTGGGAATCCAACCAGGCACCTTCTTGCTGTGAGGCACAGTGCTAACCACTGAGCCACCGTGTCGCCCTATATAAAAAATTCTTATTTACAATTTTTGTCTTGTTTTTAGTCCAAATATCTGCATTTTAAAGCGGAAAATAGCATTATTTTAATTTCCCCATTGGCTGATCGTTTTGCTTGTTTTAAGGAACTAACTTCTGAAGGTGAAAACAAAACAATATTTTTATTTGATCTAAGAATTTTTAGATAATTGGACTAGAAACAAGACAAAGCAAAATAAGAAAAGCATGTTATTGCATTGTGTTTATTCAATTTCTGTACCTGAATACAGTTATACTCTCCAAAAAAACTGTCAAATATTTAATCAAACCATCTGGTGAAACTGTATTCATATCACACTATTTATTGCAGAAAAATCAAATATCGCTATATCTTTTTTTCCCCAATATCTTGCAGCTCTAGTTTGAAGTGATATACTGTCTGGGTTGGTGTTGTATATTACGCTACAAAAACCTTGTAATAAACTGCCAGTACATTTTCTGTTATCTTACAGACTTATTTCTCCATATATTATTTCATACATATATCATTATATTATTTCAAAATTTTTATTTCTAAAATGTCACTAAAAGTCACTTTGTTAAACTGTAGAGTTGAATTTTCATCATCAAAAATCGACAGAGCAGAGATTAACATCCCATAAAGCAATTCACAACCATAAATTAACAGAAAACACTTGTGAATCACAACATACAGAAATTGTTAATTAACAGACTTTTTTTACAGTGTGCATAATGTTTTTTTGAACTCCCAAAAGTTGATATTGTGTCTAAATAAAAATGTGCAAATGCTCAAGAGGACACGAGTTCACATCTCATTCATTTCTATGTATTGAAAGCTAAAAAAAATAGGCTTTGTGTTGCAAGTAATGCTGAGTTCATTAAGTTAAGGTGATCTAATTGCTTGATCTAATTGGTTACAGATGAGGTTTCCCAGCATGCCCATTGTCATCCAGCAAAAGTAAGTGTGTGTTTTTGAAGCTTTCAAGCTATATTTATTATCATTATTTTTTCTTCTGAACTTTATTTTTATTCAATACAGAATATTACAACTCTTTATTTTATTAGTTAACATGAAAAATGCTTCTTGACATTTATTAGTAACACTTTAAAATAATGGTCCATTATTTATTTACTAACATGAACAAACAAATATTAGTTCATTTTTCACAGTATTTATTCATCTTTGTTAACGTCCTGGTTACGTCCGTAACCCACGTTCCCCGAATAAGGGAACGGAGACGTGCGTCTGGAACAGACTATGGGAGTGCGTCAGACGACCAATCACTCTGAAGAGTAAGAAAACGGGCCAATGAAATGCCAATTTGCATTGGCAGAGCTCTGCTCCACAGCTGGCAGCAATGAGCCATCAGCGCTATATAAGCTGCACGCTGCGGAGTGAGCCTCAGAATTTGCCTGCTGAAGAGCCGATCACTCAGCTAATCAGCTGGAGACTCAGCTGCTGTGGCAGTGGAGACGCATGTCTCCGTTCCCTTATTCAGGGAACGTGGGTTACGGACGTAACCAGGACATTCCCCTTCATACGGGAACTTCAACGTGTGTCTGGAACAGACTATGGGAGACTGTATGGAAAACGCCACTGCAGCTAAGCCCGTCACACTCCTGATGTGAAGTTTGCCAAGCATAGCGTGAGCATATGGAGCATATGGACTAGCCCTGATGAGGGGGAGTACTACATATGATAAGCTGGTTAGCGGGTAGGGAAGACACGGGTCCGCCTGGTCAGGGGGAACACTCCGTGGCTGAAATAAGCATATGGGGTCACCCCAGGGGGGGGACCGCGCCAAGCTGGCACTGAACCTCAGCACGTGGGTAGACCAAATGGGCATACAGACATCACACTGAGCCAAGCGCCCGACTCCTCCGCTGAGTCGGGTGCTGGGGGCCTCGGAGGAATTCTCTAGGGTTCGCCAAGTGGGAAACTTACTAGTAGAATAAAAAAGGCGCATGTATCTCCGGGTTAGGGAGCATGGCGCGGCAAGCGTTTGTTAACACTGAGCTTAGTTTCCCTCCGATTGACTGGGGTTACCTAGTAATCGGGTGGAAACCGGCTCCACTCGAAGATTATAGAATCTCGCGAATGTGTTAAGTGTCGCCCAGCCCGCAGCTCTACAGATATCTGTGAGAGAGGCGCCGCGTGCTAACGCCCAGGAGGAGGCGACACTTCTAGTAGAGTGTGCTCTCACGTTTGCGGGACGCGGCTCGCCCTAGCATTGATGAGCAAGGGCGATGGCATCAACTATCCAGTGGGCCAACCTCTGTTTTGATACGGCACTTCCCTTCTGCCGACCACCATAACAGATAAAGAGCTGTTCACAAGATCTTAAGTTTTGCGTTCGTTCCATGTAAAGGCGCAAAGCGCGAACGGGACAAAGCAGTGAGTGGGCTGGGTCTGCCTCCTCCGAAGGCAGCGCTTGCAGGTTCACCACCTGATCTCTAAATGGGGTGGTAGGAACCTTGGGCACATAGCCGGGCCGGGGTCTCAGGACCCGCCAGGACTACAGAGAGATCCCAAGAGGGCATGAGAGGGGGGCGGGATGGATTTAATCGCCGCGCGCCTCTGAGGAATCGGATTATTAGGTTATGCTTTCCGAGCGTGTTGCCATCCACCGCATCATGATGAGCGGAGATGGCAGCCACATAAACCTTCAGTGTGGAGGGTGACAGCCTACGCTCCAGCTTATCCTGAAGGAAGGATAACACAACGCTAATCTGGCAAGTCCGGGGGTCTTCTCGGTGAGAAGCGCACCACTCAGTGAATAGACTCCACTTCAGGGCGTAGGCATGCCTCGTAGGGGGTGCTCTAGCCTGAGTGATGGTGTTAACCACCGCCGCCGGTAAGTCACCTAAGTCTTCAGCGCTCCATCTATGGACCACACGTGGAGGTTCCAGAGATCTGGGCGCGGGTGCCAAAGGGTGCCCCGTCCCTGGGAGAGGAGGTCTTCTCTCAGGGGAATGCGCCAGGGAGGGGCCGTCGCGAGGAGTGTGAGTTCGGGAACCCAGGTCCGGTTGGGCCAGAGAGGCGCAACAAACAAGACCTGCTCCTCGTCCTCCCTGACTTTGCACACATTTCATCTCGGCTGGAGGGACCTGCTCGATTGCATCCTTCGCCAGGAGGACAGCAATCTCCTCTCGCAAGACAAGGGGCGCTCTCGGGGGAAACCCTCGTAGTATGAACACCCGTGAACCTGGGATAGCGAATTGAATCGCATAGCCGAGTCTGATCGTCCGCATGAGCCACAGCGACGGGCTGGGCAGCACTAACCAGGCTGGCAGAGCCCGCGCTAATGGCACCATCGGACTGATCAATGACATGCCAACGGAGGGGCATTTCATTGGCCCGTTTTCTTACTCTTCAGAGTGATTGGTCGTCTGACGCACTCCCATAGTCTGTTCCAGACGCACGTTGAAGTTCCCGTATGAAGGGGAACATTAGTTAATGTTATTTAAGTTAAATACCATGTTAGTTCATGTTAACTCACTGTGCAATAACTTGTTAACAAGCGCAACTTTTAATTTCCAAAATAATGGATTTTAATAATGCATTAGTTAATTTTGAACTACGATTAATAAATGCTTTACAAGATTATTCATACTTAGTTAATGTTAGTAAATACATTAATTTCCATTATCTAAAGTCCTTTCATTTCAACATTTACTTCTTATTTATAATACTCATTTAAAACATAATGTATGTCTGTAGTTGTTTTATAATGGAAAAAGTTGGATGGTAACATGTTTTGTGTTTATATTTGTAATAATATTTATGCAATATTTCTAAAATAATTTCTCACACTTGTTATTTCGGTGAAAAAAAGGAAAACTGTGCCAACATAAATTGTGTTTGTTAATAATGTTTACATTAATTATTTATTAGAGTCAAAGTTGGATTGTTTTAGCCCAAATTTGGGGAAAGAAATATTCAAACTCAACCACTGGGCTCAGTTTTAAAATAGTATTTTTAACCCAGCGATTAGGTTCATTCATTCATTCATTTTCAACCGCTTTTCCGGGGCCGGGTCGAAGGGGCAGCAGTCTTAGGAGAGAACCCCAGACTTCCCTCTCCCCAGACACATCCTCCAGCTCCTCCGGGGGGATCCCGAGGCGTTCCCAGGCCAGCCGAGAGACATAGTCCCTCCAGCGTGTCCTGGGTCTTCCCCGAGGCCTCCTCCCGATGGGACATGCCTGGAACACCTCCCTAGGTAGGCGTCCAGGAGGCATCCGAAACAGATGCCCGAGCCACCTCAGCTGACTTCTCTCGATGTGGAGGAGCAGCGGCTCTACTCCAAACTCCTCCCGGTTGGCAGAGCTCCTCACCCAATCTATAGAATCAGAATCAGAAAGAGCTTTATTGCCAGGTATGTTCACACATACAGGGAATTTGTTTTCGTGACAAAGCTTCTACAGTGCAACAGAATTACAGAGACAGGACAAACAACAGATAATAAATATATTTTTAAAATAAAAGTAGGAATAAGATAAAATAAATAACCCTATAAGGGTGCGCCCTGCCACCCTGCGAATATCGGATACAAGCGACCGAAATGAGTTTCCCAGCGATTAGGTATGTCTGTTTTTTTTTTATACCCAAAATTTAGTTGAAACAACCCAGCATTTTTGGAAATATAACAAAGTTATGTTAAAGAATATGCATTACAATAGTTGACAATAGTTAAAGTGTTAATTTAGCAATGCACGCCATCATTATCTATCAAAACAAAGTGTATGTTTTTGTAACTTTCATAATAAAGTTTTTTTTAAAGTACTGCATATAAAATATGTTGTATAATTTTGCATAATATATCCAAGTCAGCAGAAAAAAAAATGTTGAGCTCAATGTGATTCTTTGGAGAATAAAAAAAAAGGTTTATCTGAAATAATAGTTTTTTCAGTAATGAAAATGTATACTGGATATAGAATATGTTGCTAAAATTATAACCACATTTTTTTTTATGGTGAAGCCCCTGGAAATATTGACAGACCAACAATCTAGGCCAACAGAAAAACAAAATCCTGAGTTCTGTTAAAGATTAAAAAAATATATTAACAAAAATTATATATATAATGAGATATTGTTTGGGAAACCTGTTTGGAAACAGTCAACAGTTTATTGGTGACCTTAATATCTCAGAAATGTTTAGTTTTAAAGCTAAAATATTACCTCTCATAAATGCAACATGATGTAAAGCAATGAAGCATAATTATAAATTCATAAATATATCATAAAAATATATTATATATACTCATTTGAATCATATGTCTGTAGTTGACAAGTGCCTTACAGTGATTGTGAGTTTATAAAAATAATATTTCATAATGGAAAAAGTTGCATGCTAACATTCCTGGTAGTAAAACATGTCTTGCTAAAAGTGTGGTCACTCTAGAGGTATGCTAGTAATATTCATAAAATGTTAAAAAAATTAATTTATCATACTCATAATTGTTATTTTGGTGAAAATGTAAATTTATGCCAACAGAAAAAAATACTTATTACTGACAAATTATGTATTATTAATGTATTATTTAAATGGGATATTAAGAAACCGATATGATTGCATGTTATTTATTGTTTATTTAGTATAGGTTTTGCCATGAAAATAGCCAATGCTGCTGATATTGCATTAAAATAAATACAATTTAAATGGGAATTGCATTGCAACTTAGCTGTGTTTTTTATTGTGCGTTTTACTAATGAACCGCTGTTACCCAAACATTCATTATGTCTTTGGATTTCCTGAGCTAACGGCACGCATTTGTAGGCCACAACATAAACAAAGCTGCGCTGACGATCTGGTTTGTAACTCTCTGCCAGAGCGGCACGTCAGGTGTTCAGACGTGACTCGAAAAAAACGTCTGTCAGAAATATGGGGAATGAGGTGAGCTGCAACAAAAGATGCATAGCAGGAACTCGAACTGGGTTTGTGGCATCAGCATTGTGTACAATAATATAGGGCAATTCACGTTGTGTTTCCTGCATGTGTCAGTTTAATAATAGCACTGCAGCTTCCAAGATGCAGAATAATGCTGCTACCTGAATCTCAGCCAAAAGCATGTTTAATGCGTCCCCTTAGCTTCGGCTTTGGGCGTGCGGGTTCGCAGTGGGGGGAGCGTGGGTGAGGCCGATGTAATCTTGTGTTGGAAGCGTAAAATGTTCAGCCCGGTTCGTCTGTGTGGTCTTTCTCCGTCTGTGCATTCGCAGAATGCCACTCCAACTCAGCCCCCATGTGAAGATTACATCGACGACAAACACACGGCGTGCAGAAAGTAGGCCACGCTCTGCTGTTTTCATCCTCACCTGGCTGTGAGATCACCCGTGTGGAAACGTGCGTCGAGTCGGCTCATGTGGGAGATTTCGTGTTTTTTGTTAAAAACTTTTGTAGTCGATAGGCACCTTTTGTTTCGAGCGAACAGACGATGTTGCATAATGGAAAATGTGGCATGCTAACGGTATTTGTAATGCGGCTTACTGCACGTGTGGTCATACTAGTAATATTTAAGATGACAGCGAAGATTTTTGTATCTTATTTGACAATGTTAATTATGCAGATACCATTTAAAGTGGAAACCTGTTTGGAAGCAGTCAGATGACAATATAGGAGCTCAATAATAAAGCATAAGTGATTTATGAAAATATATATATATATATAAATTGAATATTTTATATATATAATA
>CAIGQV010016552.1:5522-26260 GCA_903798115.1 Danio jaintianensis
TATATATGTGTATGTGTATATGTATGTGTATATATGTGTATGTGTATATGTATGTGTATATATGTGTATGTATGTGTATATATGTGTATGTGTATATATGTGTATGTGTATATGTATGTATATATATAAACTTTCCTTTATTTTCCCCTTTACATTACTGTTGTATTTTAAATGGTTTCTTGAATTTTTTTTTGGTTTTTGCTGTCTAGTAAAATTTATTTCTGTTTGGAGCAACATATTAATTGCAGGAAATAACTGAACTTAACAATTATTCCTCATATGTTTCATTGGCAGTTTTATTGATCACTAAGACAGAAAATGAAAAAAAAAAAAAAAAGCTTAGATGTAGCTAAGCTACTTTTGCAATGTAGCTTTTAGCTTAGCTTGCTACAGTTTCCAACGGGGGTAGCTTTTAGTGTAGTTAAGCTACATTTTAAGTAGAGTAACTAATAGCTTAGCTCACTACATTTTTCCAAGTAACTTGCCCAACACTGATTTTTCTTAACACCACATCATTCCTCCTGCTGCCGAACTTTCTTCTTCCTACAAACTTTCTTCCTTGAATAAGATTTAAACATTTACCTTTTATTCTGTTACCCCACTCCTCTTCTCAGTAAACTTTATTTGATTGATTGCATCTCAGGGTCTCAAAACTTTCCACATAATAATGCATAGAGCTGTCTTTTAGTCAGAAACACACACGCAATGCATATAAATTATTGCTACACAGGCTATATACAGTTAAGTGTGTTGTGTTTCTGTAATATAAAGTGTGTGCGCTCTATTGGAGAATGTTGAGCTGAATTTTTCCCAAATCGCTCAGTCCTACGTTAGACTTTTATTATGGTACTATGTTATGACGTCATAAGCAGGCGCTGCGCTTCCGTGTTTGCGGTTCAACAAAGGTTTGTATTTTAAACGCTGCAGGCTCGTTTAAAGTAAAATAATAGTTTATTTTACAACTAATGCTAAATCAAATGTAACCCTGCAATTGTTAATCTAACTTTAACATTTCGGTCAAAATGATCCGTTTTATTACGTTGATGAAGTAAAGAAATGTTTTCTAATAAGTCTATTTTTATTTTACCAGCAACATTGTTGATACACAAACGCGTTTTAGTCTATAAACTCATTATTATTTTTTTGTAAAGATGTAAAATATTACCTGGACGCGATTTCTGGCTCCAGCAGTGTTAAAGCTTTAAAGTGGATAACACATGTGCATCTTATATTGTAGTCTGTTTTCTATATCATACAGTTGACTGTATTTTCTGTGATATTTTGCCTGTGACCATTGTTGAGGTACTTTTAAAAATGTTATATTGTAATAAATATTACCTCAGGCATCTAGTCAAAACGGTGTAAATGCACACAAGCTAGTTTCACAAACTCTGTGTTTTCATGAACGTGCGATATTAATAATTACACTGGTCAAAACATTCATTTGTATTATTTCTTTCTGTTGTTTTTCTCATCTTAAACAGAGTAAAGTGTAGAGGAAAACTCCTGGAGAAGCGACTGAGATCTGCTCTTATGATCATCTATTATAAAGATGGCGTTTCTTAAAGAGGACCGTGAAGGTCTGAGGATCACAGAAGTGTTCACACTGAAACATGAAGATCCTGAGGAACAAACAGGTTAGTTTTTATTTCTCAAAGCTGAACTCAGAGTCATTTAATCCTCAATCAAATGTGCAGCTCTACATAAATGAATCATGTTTTTGAGAAATCTCATATGAGTGTCTTGATAAGTTTTATTTGGCATAAAATGACTCGCATGATCAGACAAACACTAACACTGCCTTCAGGTGAACTTGAGAAGACCCTGCTTCAGATGTCAGATGTTAAATTATTAATAATTTCTAATAATTCTCCAGTCTGGAGTCAGTTTTTCCTCTTATACTCTGGTTCCTGCAGGTAAAAGCACTGTTGTGTGTCATATATATATATATATATATATATATATATATGTATGTGTATATACAGTTAAAGTCAGAATTATTAGCCCCCCTGTTTATTTGTTTTACCCAATATCTGTTTAACGGAGTGAAGTTTTTTTTTTTTTTTTTTTTAAACACATTTCTAAACATAATAGTTTTAATAACTCATCTCTAATAAGTGATTTATTTTTTCTTTGCCATGGTGACAGTACATAATATTTTACTAGATATTTTTCAAGACACTACAATTCAGCTTAAAGTGACATTTAAAGGCGTAACTAGATTAATTAGGTTAACTAGGCAGGTTAGGGTAATTAGGCAAGTTATTGTATAACAGTGGTGTGTTCTGTAGACAATCGAAAAAAAAATATTGCTTAAAGGGGCTAATAATTTTGACCTTAAAATGATTAAAAAAAAATTAAAACTGCTTTTATTCTAGCCAAAATAAAAAATTCCGCTTGAAGTTTATTATTATGAAGAAAAAAAAAAACACAATACAAAACTATGTAGCCCTTTGTGAAAGTATTTGCTCCCTACACCTTATAACTGGGCCACCCTTTGTAGCAACAACTGCAGTCAAGCGTTTTTGATAACTAGCAATGAGTCTCTTATGCTGTGTTCATGCAGTTCATGCTGATGTCGCGTGACCATTTTTAGTTCACTCACTTTATTTGCACGTCAAATTCGCTTCATTCGTGCATTAAATTCACTTCAAAATAGATGTGGATTTGCGTCATGGGCGGGGCTTCTGTCTGCGTATATTTGTTCAGCGTTGTGTCTGAGTCCGCTATACCCTTTCAGAGGTGCGCCTAGCTCTGAGTTCATCAACTCCTCCAGAAACTATACCTGGATGATGGAGGCTTTCAGCGGTGCTTGAGCCGAGCCCAGTTTGATGAACTGTTGTCAGCAAGAGGATTTCCCCTCCGGACACCAACAACAGGCACTACGTCCTAATCACACCCCTACAAGAGCAAGCTCTTAGCCGGACATTCTCCTTCAGGATATTTTGTTACGCAGCAGAATTCATTATTCTATTTTTCACAGCAAGTCTTCCAGTTCCTGAAGTAGCAAAACAACCCCAGACCATCACACTACCTCCACCACATTTTATTGTCGGTATGATGATCTTTTTCTGAAATGCACTGTTACTTTTACGCCACACATAATGGGACGCACACCTTCCAAAATGTTCAACCTTTGTCTCACCAGTCCACAGGGTATTTTCCCAAAAATATTGAGGATCATCAAGAAGTTTTCTGGCAAAATTGATACGAGCCTTTATGTTGTTTTTGCGTATCAGTGGTTTTGTCTTGGAACTCTGCCATGCAAACCATTTTTGCCCAGTCTTGAACATGTCATGAACACTCAAACTGAGGTAAGTCTGAGGCCTTCGTTTCACTTTGTGTCCTCTTGGATGAGTTGTCGCTGTGCTCTTGGGATAATTTTGGTCAGCTGGCCACTCCTGGCAAGGTTCTCCACTGTTTTTGCCATTTTGGATAATGGCTGTCAGTGTGGTTTGCTACAGTCCCAAAGCTTTAGAAATGTCTTTATAACCTTTTCCAGACTGGTTGAAACCTTTTCTTTGTTTTTGAATTTCTTTAGATCTCAGCATGATGGCTATCTTTTGAGGATCTTTTGGTCTACTTCACTTTGTCAAGCAGGTTCTATTTAAGTGAATTCTTGACAGGGCTTGCAAAATCGCTAGCCCGACATCCCCTTTGCTTTTTCCAGTCGGGGGGCTATCTCCACCCTTCCCAAAGGGTTGTAACAAGGGAGCAAACACTCACAATTTGCTGTATATTTTTCTATTTTTGTTTTGCCTTAATAATAAATACCTTTATTTAAAAACTGAATGGTTTGTTTACATGTGTTTTCTTTGACTAATATTTAAATTAGTTTGATCTGAAACTATAAAGTGTGATAAACATGCAAAAAAAAAAGAAATCATTAAGGGGCAAACACTTTTTCACACCACTGTGTGAGTGTAAGACCTTAGCAGGGGCGGACTTAACCAATAAGCGAGGTAAGCAGCCGCTTAGGGCCCCAGGGAATTAGGGGGCCCTGACCAATGGCAAGAAGCCTATGTTAATCCTATAGCTCTTTTATAAATTTTCTATCGTATGTTGTAAAATATGTCTAAAACCGATAACACTTTAATGTTATTACTTCTTCTTCAAAACCGGGGCCCCCATGAATAATGAAACGTTCCTTCTGTACTACACATGCGTGAGGTGTGAGCGGTTCAAAGACATTGCCAGTCTGCCAGCGATCAGAGTAGAGAATGCAAGAGAGAATTTTGAGGAAAAAAGTAGAAATAAGACAGTGAAACGCAGTTACTTCCTCATTCCTGCTTTCTGGCAGAAACAGCTGTCAGATGAGTGCTGTGAGCTAGTTAGGAGCTTGTTAACGTCAGGGACCAAGCACTAGCGAAAGCCGAAAAGTTTAACAAGTTCCCAAATTTTTATAGCTTATGGAAACTTGGTACTTCCCAGGTTACACTGATCCAATGACTGTGCTCGTGGGTCAAAACCATGCCTCCTTGAATTACCATATCGTTGCATATGTATGACGTTTCTCAAGCAGCAACTTTGCGGAAACTCGTTCCTCGTTATATCAGAATGTTGTTAATGAATACGAATTTCTTATTCACACCATTATATTTTAAACTTCTATAGCTCTTGGTAGAGTCTAAACATCACACACCTAGTAGATAGGTTATCAATTTTGTACATTCCTAAAGTACAGCATATTAATTCTTGCCCAAAAGTCACATAAAGTACATTGCAATGATACATATGACTTTCTAGTGGTCTGTTTATGCACAGAGACTTGGACAGTCTCTTGGATTCAGGATCGTTTGCTGCCTGCCTCGACCTTTTCCTGGTATTATATTATTCTTTTTGGATTACCCCTGATGTTGTTTGCTTCTGACATGATGTTTGACTATTCTATACAAATGCTGCATTTAGATCCTCACTCCTGTTGTCATGCACAGTCTACTACAGAAGACTTAAAATAGATCCAGCAGTTTGGCTCATCCGGCTCAGTCAACATGAGTGTGCCCTTGAGGACCACATTAATTATCTTTACCAATCCCTCCAGGACTTTTTTCTGATTTTTGCGGCCTAAAATGACTGATTTGGCTGCGGCTTTTCTTAAATTTTGTGGCAATATTTGCAGCATTATTTTGTGTTGATTTGCTGTAAAAATATACCACAGACGAAAGTCTTTTATATATTTTTATTACTTCTAGACCCAGAAATTGGGTTCTGTAATAAAACAACACTTAATTTCAGTATTTTATATGTTAGCAAATAGCAATTCAACTCATTAACATAATTATAATAAAACAAATAAATATAAGGTATAAGGTACATACTTCCACCTACGATAAGGATTTGTGTAAAATCATGGCTGAGCGAGGGTTGTTTGCGTCCACATGGCCTTTGTTTTGAGTCGATCCATGTCGTGATGACATCATAGGCAGCGACCAGACCCAGAATTTGTGGGAAATCCGCAGCATTTCAGAAAAAATGCAAGATCCGCAATACTTTGCAGAGTTTGATTTTGCAATAAATTCAGCAATCACAAAATCCTGGAGGGACTGCTGTACCCCTTGCTTGCCTCACAGATCTTTCTAACTGTACTCATTGAAATTCTATTGTGGACTGATTTAACCATTAAAGACCACTCTCATCCTTTATGGTCCGTCTTGGTGACTTTTTAAATTTTGCCCTGATTCTCATTGAATCCACTAACCCAGAAAATGGCAGCCGCCAGTCCATCAAAGCACAATATGGTCACCGCAAGTTTGACTAGAACCATGACAGGAAGATTCTTGGAACAGGAGGTGCCACTAGTCCACCAGCTCACAGGATGGCTGCCGCCTGTTCTTCATTCCACGAGATCAGGCTGCCTCTAGTCTTACCAGCTCTCAAAATGGTTTTAGCCATTTCACCAGGTCACCAGATGGTCACCGACGGTCTGCCACCAGCTTACAAGATGGCTTCCTGTCCCAAGTCTCTTCCTGTCATGGTTTCTGTTCCTGATTTGCAGGAATGGCCACCACCACCTGAGCTTTCGCCATCATCAGAGCCGTCATTTCCAGAGCCATCAATGCCACTGCCTGGGATTCAAAAGTGGTTGTCGCCAGATCTACAGCTGCAAGAGGCATCGATAGCACCTCCTGAGCTCCAAGAGTGGTCACTACTGCTAGAGCTGTTTTTCCATCCAGAGCCTCCTGATCCACCAAGGTTTATGACCTGCTGGTGGCTCCTTACTCGAGCCCCCAGATCTGCCTCAGTTTTATGCCCTAAGCCTGCTTCTGCTGCATGGACCCGGCTCTCCATCCACTCCCCCTGTTCCAGCTTCGCTGCACCTCCATTCTAGACTGTCTCTTATGGTCTTTTGAATTCACAATTGTTTGCTGCCTCCCCCAACCATTGTCTTTTATTGGAATACTCTTTGTTTTACCCCTGATGTTGTTTGCTCCTGTTATGATGTTTGCCTGCTTTGGTTTTTCTCAATAAAATCTGCATTCGGATCCTCACTCCTGTTGTCACGCTCAGTCTATTACAGTGATTTACAGCAAAGGAGTAAAGATTCAAGTTCACTTTTCAGGTAGTTTTTAATTTCCTTTAAGTAAAATTCAAAGGATTCTCAACTTTGTCGCATCACTACACTGCAAGAAATACTTTTCTTAGATTTTATATAGTTTCTAGTCCAAATATCAAAAAATTCTTAAATCAATGAGCATTTTCTAGGCAAGTAAAACATATATGGTTTTCGGAAATAATGCCAAAAATAGAATTTTACCTTTAGAAAAATAGTCTGCCAGTAGTGTATGAAAAATAATCTTGTTTTTGCTTTGAAATGAGAATTTAGCTTGTCCCAAAAGTAGTTTTTTACCCAGACAAATTTTAGAGCAGTAATCACAATACCTTTATACCGTGAAATCATATTTTTATCCAAGGTTATCAGACCGTCAGAATCTTATACCTGTCCATGCCTACACCAAAACCATGTTTCAAACAATCAAATTCATACAAGAAGACCTATAGTAGGTTATAGCGTAGTATTAATGTTGAAAAAGACGTGAGGAAACAGTTCCTCTTGAAAGTCAGTGCCCTGATCATATTGTTGGAGTGGATTTCTGTCTTCATTCATTCCAGGAAGGAGCTACCAAGCCAGGTCAGAGGTCATGGAGACCTCTCGAGTAGAACTGGAGGCCTGATGGAATGGAAACAATTGTTTACTGAGTTATTTGCTATTTTTGTGTTAAATCTTTTTAAAGTAATTTCCTGTGTATGGAAGATACACAGGAACAGTTGAGAGTACAAGAAACAGCCTTGAGTATGAAACAGATTGTTCTCTCTGTGTGCATTATATGCTTCTGTGGGTCAGCTCTACAGATCTGGGATCAGCTCTGAATAGCCTGTGGACCATCTGGCCTGTGACTCCTGATAGGGGATGGAGCCAGGACTCAGATATGAGCCCACATCTGCGTACCTATTTGCAATTGTCTATCTTTGCTTTAACTAATCTGAATCTTTATACCTCAGTTGACGCCATATATGGCTTTCTGTAGGAGTATAACTGCTGTGTTGTTGTAAGACAGTGAGATCAGCCAGCGAACTCTTAAGTGATTGTGAAGCCCTTCTGCCATAGAACTGCAAACTACCTTTAGTAAATTCTCTTCATTTTTATTGAATCTCAGACTCTGAATCTTCTCTTGATCTAACACACCAGTCGTTAAGGTTTCAACTGTTAATTTCCCTTTGTTAACAATATGAGTTTAAGACTTACTGATCTTTTAAGGAGTTTAGGACCAGCAGAAACCTTGCATGAAAATACAAATGTTAACTTTTTAGTGGAAATATTTACAAAGATACAAGTAGAGGACCTAATACTGAGCCCTGTAGCACTCAATAGTTTAGATGTTCTGTGTTGGTTTTCATGTTTGCTGTTTCGTGCCTTTAAACTGGTTAACTGGTGTTTTTTCACTTTAGGGCTGATGGTGCTGTCAGAAGAGATTCAGGAACTGAATGAAATTGAAGAGAAAGATCAGTATGGGAAACACCAAGATTTAATGACTGATGAACCATCTTCAGTGATAAAAAACACTTCATGTGAAAGAGCTAAGAAAACCAAACCTTTCCCCTGTCATCAGTGTGAAAAACGTTTTAGTCGAAAACAATGCCTTAAAGTTCACATGAGAATTCACACTGGAGAGAACCTTTCCACATGTGATCAGTGTAGAAAGATTTTCACTACAAAATCTGATTTTGAAATCCACATGAGAATTCACACCGGAGAGAAGCCTTACTCATGTACTGAGTGTGGAAAGAGTTTCAGTCGAAAGCAAAAACTTGAAATGCACATGAGGATTCACACTGGGGAAAAGCCATTTGCCTGTCAGTCTTGTGGAAAAAGATTCCGTCAAATGGGTAGTCTTAAAGTTCACTTTCGTGTTCACACTGGAGAGAGGCCGCATACCTGCCAACAGTGTGGAAAGAGTTTTGCTCAAAACTCTACCCTTAGGTCTCACATTATCCGTCACACTGGAGAGAAACCATTTCCATGTGATCAGTGTGAAAAGAGATATGTATGTAAAGATCACCTTAACCGACACATGAGGATTCATGCCAAAGATAAATATTTCATATGTGATCAGTGTGGAAGCAGTTTTAAACTGGAAGAATACTTTGACCAGCACATGAAGAATCACGCAGAGAAATCTTTAATATGTGATCAGTGTGGAAGGAGTTGCATTAGTGAATCAAGTTTTGAAAAGCATATGAGAGTTCACACTGGAGAGAGACCTTACTCATGTACAGAGTGTGGAAAGAGTTTCAGCCAAAAGGAAACTCTTACAGCGCATATGAGAGTTCACACTGGAGAGAAGCCTTTTCTCTGTCAGTATTGTGGAAAGAGATTCATTGCGTCATCTAAACTTAAATCTCACATGAACATTCACACTGGAAAGAAGCCGTATACCTGCCGACCGTGTGGAAAGAGATTTGCTCAATTACCAGCCCTTAAAGTCCACATGAGAGTTCACACTGGAGAGAGACCTTACACTTGCACACAATGTGGAAAGGGTTTTTCCCAGAAAAAAGACTTTCATATTCACACGAGAACTCACACTGGAGAGAGACCTTACACTTGCACACAGTGCGGTAAAAGCTTTATATGTAAAGACACCCAAATACGACACATGATAACGCATCACACTGGAAAGAAACCGTTCGCATGTGATGAGTGTGGAAAGAGATTTATTTGTAAAAATTACCTCAACCAGCACATGAAGATTCACACAGTTGAGATTACATGTTTTCAGTCTGAAAAGAGTTTCACTGAAAGGACCCGCAAATTACACATTGCCAGGCAAATCTGTAAGTCTGGCAACAATAACAATCTTCAAGATTTGCCCAAGTGAGCATTTCAATTTTTGTCTTGCCGATTAATCTAGCAACAATCATCCAATGCTGTTGCGCCTCTGTTGTTTAGGTTATGATTTACTCCACTGAAATGCCAGTAAAGACATGGGCTGTGTTTAAAATCGCCCCCATACTTCTAAATAAGGGATAGGCAACTTAGGGCCGGTGTCCTGCAGAGTTTAGCTCCAACCCTAATCAAACACACCTAGCCGATCTTGAAAACACTGCTTAGCTTGTTCAGGTGTGCTTGGTAAGTGATGAACTCTGCAGGACAGTGGCCCTCCAGGGCTGAAGTTGCCCATCCCTGCCCTAAATTGTGCACTATTTGAAAGAGCAGCCATTCGTAGTGGTGTCCGAACCCACAGTGAAGTTTACCAACTATGATAACTTTATTGCTGAGAAACCCAGAAATGTAAAAAAAGGGTCCATTAGCTGATTTTAAACTTAAAACCCAACTCCTGTCAGCTGATAAATTTTCCTTGCACTCAATTTGCAAATCTGCCCAGTCCCGTTAGCCTTGATGCTTTCACTGCACGCTGCTTTATGTCCTTCCTCCTCCTTTGCTCCTCCTTCGACTTGTGTTAATAGAATATCATATTACTGGCTGCCTCCGAAATCGCCTACTGCTTGAGTAGTTACTATATTAGAATTTTAATTTACTACACGACCGTTAGAAAAGTACTTTGTGTATAGTATGAATGTTAGTAGTATTAATGGAATTGGGACTACTACATCTGACATTTGTCATTATCATGTGACCTACCTCCGCCCATTGTGTCGCTTCACTCATTCATAAATCCACTTGCGTAGCATGATGGGATAGTGTAGCATCTATCGGATTCAGAATCTTGCCAGAAGTATTTGGTCATCTGGGTACTTCTTGCATACTGTTTTTCAAATACTATGAATTCTGACATACTACTTGGCTCGCATACAGTTTTTGATAAACTATATAGTAGGGAAGTATACGATTTTGGTCGCAGCCATTATTGCTTGCTCTGTTCTGGTGTTTTTAGCTACTCTTCTTTTCAATAAATTAGAGGGTTATGGCTGAAACTTCTGCTATTTCCTTGTCCTGACTTTAATGGAGCTCATGAAAAAGACAGGGGATTTAAAACTGAGCCATACCTTTTGTGACTCAAGAGGACCTGACTGATTTAAAATGAAAGAAGGGGTGAAATCTATTATTAACACCTGGTTGTGAATTGAAGAAGAAATAGACCAGGAGACTTTTTCAGATATCTTCAAGGCAGAATCCTTTAATGAGAACTCGCCGTTGCTGTGCAGCCTGGCACTCAGTTAAATATACAATTTATGGGGCGGTGATTATAGGTAGAGTCAAAAACCTGGCATGGCAAGTTTAGTTGGAAATCTTGTTTCCGGGACTTGATTGGATCCTGAGGTTTCACCTGCCCTTGCCTCTACTTTACATTACTCAGACCTGATCCTTCAGAATGCACTGTACGATGTAAAAAACAATTTATATTCACTGTTCAAAAAAATAAAGGGAACATATAACACAATGTAACTCCAAGTCAATCACACTTCTGTGAAATCAAACTGCCCGCTTAGGAAGCAACACTGATTGACAATCAACTTTGCATGCTGTTGTGCAAATGGAATAGACAACAGGTGGAAATTATAGGCAATTAGCAAGACACCCCAATAAAAGAGTGGTTCTGCATGTGGTGACCAAAGTCCACTTCTCAGTTCCTATGCTTTCTGGCTGATGTTTTGGTCACTTTTGAATGCTGGCGGTGCTTTCACTTTTTTAGTAGTAGCGTTGCACAAAATCTATAACCCACACAAGTAGCTCGGGTAGTGCAGCTCATCCAGGATGGCACATCAATTTGAGCTGTGGCAAGAAGGTTTACTGTGTCTGTCAGCGTAGTGTCCAGAGCATGGAGGTGCTACCAGTAGACAGGCCAGTACATCAGGAGACGTGGAGGAGGCCATAGGAGGGCAACAACCCAGTAGCAGGACCGTTACCTCCGCCTTTGTCAGGCACGTGCAGAGGGAGGGCTTTGGGTGCTTGAGCACCTGCCCTTTTAGTGCCCCCTCAAAATGAATGAAAATGCCCCCCGCTCGTCACTTCGTGATTGTCCAACAACAACCAACCCCCTATGCCCTATCCCACCCCCCACTCTACAGCTCCAGCCATACATCCATGCACCAACCCCTCCTCCCCCTACATCCAAACCTCCGCCCCGCTCTCCGCTTGTCGACCCCCACGGTTCTTCACTTCGCGACCATCCCAAACACAACACCCCCAATCCACCCAACCATCGAGCACCTGACCCTGATCTCTGCATGGCCCTGTCCTTTGTGTGAAGGGGAACAGGAGGAGCATTTCAGGTGGCATTTCTTTGGAGGGCTACACAGCCCTCCATGTGCTCACCAGAGGTAACCTGACTGCCATTAGGTATCAAGATGAGATCCTCAGACCATTGTGAGACCATATCCCAGTGCGGTTGGCCATGGGTTCCTCCTAATGCAAGACAATACTAGACCTCAGGTGGCTGGAATGTATCAGCAGTTCCTGCAAGACGAAGACATTGATTACTATGGACTTGCCAGTCCATTCCCTAGACCCGAATCCAATTTGGGACATCATGTCTCGCTCCATCCACCAGTGCCACGTTGCACCACAGACTGTCCAGGAGTTGGCAGATTCTTTAGGTCCAGGTCTGGGAGGAGATCCTTCAAGAGACCATCCGCCACCTCCTCAGGAGCATGCCCAGGCATTGTAGGGAGGTCATAAAGGCTCGTGGAGGCCACACACACTACTGAGCCTCATTTTGACTTTTAAGGACATCACATCAAATCAAATCAGCCTGTAGGGTGTTTTTCCACTTCAATTTTGAGTGTCACTCCAAATCCAAACCTCCATGGGTTAATAAATTTGATTTCCATTGATAATTTTTGTGTGATTTTGTTGTCAGCACATTCAACTATGTAAAGGACTTAATACGAATATTTCATTCATTCAGGATGTGTTATTTTAGTGTTCTCCCATTCTTTTTTTAGAGCAGTGTATTATTGTTTATTTGGATAAATCTGTATTCCCACAACTTCTAAATAATTTCCTCATTTAACTTCCTTTAATTCTATTGATCAATTTTGTTTCTTTTGTATAATTATTTAATTGATGTACTATCTTTGATTGATTTGGGCCATTTCCTAACAGGACTTGAAATTAGAATTTATTTAAACCGTATGAGCGTAATTTAAATCTTTGTCTTTCGCACGCCACACATTCTTTATGTAAGTGCTCTTGTTTCAGCTTGTCCACATTTATCACAACATGTTTCATTCTTTCCCATTCTTTTCAGACACTGATTTAATAAACAATAATGTCCAATATGTGTTTCTTAACAACACCACATCATTCCTCCTGCTGCCAAACTTTCTTCTTCCTTGAATAAGATTCATGTTACCCCACTCCTCTTCTCAGTAAACTTTATTTGATTGATTGCATCTCAGGGTCTCAAAACTTTCCACATAATAATGCATAGAGCTGTCTTTTAGGCAGAAGCGTGCACACACACGCGCAATGCATCTAAATTAATGACACACACCGTGTATATATATATATACCGTTTAGCGTGTTGTGTTTCTGAAATATAAAGTGTGTGCGCACTATTGGAGAATGTTGAGTTGAATTTTTCCCAAATCGCTCAGTCCAACGTTAGACTTTTATTTTGGTGCTCTGTTATGACGTCATAATCCTGCTCCGTGCTTCCGTGTTTGCTGTTCAACGAAAAGGTTTGTGTCTGACAAACGCTGCAGCCTCGTTTAAACCAAATTATAGTTTATTTTACAAATAATGCCAAACTAATAAATGTTACCATGTAATAGTTAATCAAACTTGTATTTGATTTAAAAGCTTAATTAGTATGAAGCGAACGCGAGTAGCAGAAAAGGCGCGTCTCAGTTCTTCGTCGTGAATCAGTAGACGTTTTATTACGTTGATGAAGTAAATAAATGTTTTCTAATAAGTCTATTTTTATTTTACCAGCAACATTGTTGATACACAAACGCATTTTTATCTATAAACTCATTATTATTTTTTTGTAAAGATGTAAAATATTACCTGGACGCGATTTCTGGCTCCAGCAGTGTTAAAGCTTTAAAGTGGATAACACATGTGCATCTTATATTGTAGTCTGTTTTCTATATCATACAGTTGACTGTATTTTCTGTGATATTTTGCCTGTGACCATTGTTGAGGTACTTTTAAAAATGTTATATTGTAATAAATATTACCTCAGGCATCTAGTCAAAACGGTGTAAATGCACACAAGCTAGCTTCACAACCTCTGTGTTTTCATGAACGTGCGATATTAATAATTACACTGGTCAAAACATTTATTTGTATTATTTCTTTCTGTTATTTTTCTCATCTTAAACAGAGTAAAGTGTAGAGGAAAACTCCTGGAGAAGTGACTGAGATCTGCTCTTATTATCATCTATTATAAAGATGGCGTTTCTTAAAGAGGACCGTGAAGGTCTGAGGATCACAGAAGTGTTCACACTGAAACATGAAGATCCTGAGGAACAAACAGGTTAGTTTTTATTTCTCAAAGTTCAACTCAGAGTCATGTAATCCTCAATCAAATGTGCAGCTCTACATAAATGAGTCATGTTTTTGAGAAATCTCATATGAGTGTCTTGATAAGTTTTATTTGACATAAAGTGACTCGCATGATCAGACAAACACTAACACTGCCTTCAGGTGAACTTGAGAAGACCCTGCTTATATTTTGCACAATGTCAGATGTTCAATTTGACAAAAATTGATCATTTCTAATAGTTCTCCAGCCTGAAGTTTTTCCTCTTATACTCAACAACTGTGTTATCCGTATATTAACTGTTAACCGATCAGAGTAATATTAAAGTATCATTTAATAAAAAAATAATAATATTAATTGACATGTCTGACACATAAAATTTAGCATTTTTAAATACTGATCTATTCTAAGATGTGCGCACAACAGAATTTTAATGCACCTGCAGCTAGGGTTGGGCGATGTCGACCAATTTGGCATCGTACGATGTCTAATGTGAAACATCGCGATGGACGATGGCATCGTCATTGTAGGCGGCTTATGAATAATTAATTCATTTATAACTAATTAATTATTTGTAGCCTACCGTTTCAACTACCTGACCCGCATGGTCTTTGTTTTACTCATAACCAAATCATAAATAAATGAAGATAAGTTACACACAAATTACCACCTGTCAATCACTTTTTCTGCGGGACTCTGGCATAAATAGGCAGTGATCTGTGTTGTTATAATGGCGTCGACAAACTTGGTTGGTAAAAAAGGTGCACAACCAACAGGAACCAACCAACAGTATCTGAGGTTGAAAGCAAAAGATTGAAGCAGTCTACTGACGCTGTGATATGTTACCTGATAGATTTAAAAGACAGAAGAATCGTTAGATAGTGACAAGATTAATTAAATATCACGTTTAACAACCATAATGAGATGAAATCCAGCGGTACATCCTTGATAAACTGTCCGACGTGCACTGCTCTCTGGGGTTTTGTGCTCAGCAGGCCCGCTGACTGCTGGAGCTCAGACATGCATGTACGCTGCAGCCCATGACTGTGTGTGTGGTCACATGATGTGCGTTTTTTTTTAGCAGTATAGTGTGGAAGGAGGGCTTTTCAGAAATGCTAGGTGAAACGCCAGTGTGGATGTGGATCGTTTTCGTTCTAAAATGCCATTTTAAAACTAAGACGTATTAGTGTAAACGGGGCCTAAGTGTGTATTTTTCGCGAGCGGGTTGCTGCGACGTGGGCGGGGCGGAAGATCGCGATGCCGGCTCTGCATCGTGATGTCTATCCACCATCGGCGATGGACAATGGCATCGTCTATCGACCCTACCTGCAACCAGGCCCGGCCCTAACCAATTTGGCACTCTAGGCAAGATTTCAGGTGGCGCCCCGTCACATCGCACTAAATTCCACTGGTAGTGTACATATAAGAAACTTAATAGCTTTGTCTTGGACATTCTTTTAAATAAAGCAATTGCACATTCAAAATACTTAGAAGGATTTGCAATGGTGGGACTGACTCAGCAGCGCATCTGAAGACACATGATTTCAAGAATAAAATAAGATGAAATAATATAAATGAAAAACCTAGAGATACATGCATGATGTAGTCCAGTGGTTCTCAAACTGTGGTACGCGTACCACTAGTGGTACGTGGAGGAATCGCTGAATAATCAAAGAAAAAAAAATGAACACACTTTTAACCCTTTGACGTGTACGATAACACCGATGAGATCAGCATTGGCAGTTCCCTGGAGCGAACGATTACACGCTGTGTTTAGAATGTTTACTTTAGTGAATCGCATCATCAGATGCTAAAAATCAATCCGATCTGCGCAGAGAGGCGCGTGGCGCTTAGACACGGTTAGAGAAGCGCTTTTGCAGACCAGTGTTGGCATTTCAGTTACTGCAAACTCAGGAATTTCCCCATGCTGCACCATTAGTAAAATAATCATTACAAAAAAAATTTAAAAGTGTAAAATAATGCATGTTTTCGATATATAAAGTTATTTGTTTTGTAAAGCAGCGTACGCGGCTTTCGGTTTAGTTACCTCAGATTTAGGCTAATTAATTTGGATGTTATTCAAATGGCACGGGACACAGAACATAGATTCAAGCGACTTTGCCATGTTTGATGCTTGGATCTAGAAAATAATTGAAGTTAGTCTCCGTGTACGGTTAATGCAAACTCCATGGTTCACTAGGATGTGATCTCAAATCACAGAAATGCCACACGTATGAATGGATAAATCACATATGAATTGCTCAAGCGCTGTATTCATGCGTTTAATCACTTTTATTTTCATGCGTTTAATCAACTTTTCTGACACACATACTGTAAATGACGCGCAGTAAACAGATCTAATTTCAAATTGAAATATGTAATTCCAAATCATCTATTTAAAATACAGGGTAATGTTTAGATGTCAAAGATACACAAATATGTAACATATATTTCAAAATTGACCAAAAAATGGTTAATGTATGAATATGACATATAGCCTATATTTATGAGGTCCAAGCAACATTTCCAGGTTTTGATGAATAGGCTATATGTTAATACATTTAAGTACAGCAGTTTTCTTTTTAAGAACAGTAGCCTACCATTTTTAATTAACTTTTAAAAGCACATTTTAATTAAAACGTTGATGTTTTATGTTGGTTCTGGGTTTTTTCCCCTATAAGCACATTACAGTGGTAATGTTCAAACTATGTTTAAAGTGGCTGACAATAATAGATATTATTATTATTATTAATAGGAATTAATCTGCCTCGTTTTTGAACTGTGCAGAGCTATAGCTGCTTAATTAGGCCTACTACGCTACTGTATTTCAATACTGGCCATTATGGTGGTACTTGGAGGGACAATTTTTTTCTGATGTGGTACTTGATGGAAAAATGTTTGCGAACCGCTGATGTAGACTATACTGTATAATACACAATCTACTTTTTCTGGTATACAAATTATATTAGTAATTAATTTATTAGTAACAATTAAAATGTTATTGTCATTACAGTGAAATGCTAATTATGATGCAAAGAATGAGTAAACTGCAGTATATTATACCATGCGGTAATGCTAAGCTCTGCTCTTACATTGATGATGTGCACTTTAACACTGATGTAAAGTTTTTGATAAACGCACTTTAGACAATGTGAACTGTAACACAACAAACAGCTAGGCTTACAACTATGGAAGATGAAGAGCATTTCGATCGACTATTACAAGCTGGGACAACGTCAGATAACCATGTCAATGCAATAAACGTTATAACACCTGCTGAATAGATCTAATATTTACACATTTGCATGAGGAAGGAATGATGGGGGTAGTTACATTACTATCACTATTTTCCATAACATCTACGCCCTTCCATAACGTCAGCGGACGTTAAAACTAACAGATAGCTCTATAGCTATTTATTGATTAGCAAACCATGCTATGCCATACCTGTCAACGTTGGGTTGTAAAAATACGGGACAACAATTAGATTCAAATGATAGAATACATAGCAAACATTAGAAAATATTGACAGTAAAATTAAAGGTTTAGCCTATTAAAATCAATGGCCTATACTGAAATTAAATTAGGTTATAAAATCTCGTTCACTTTTTACTGTATTTAAATATTGATTGAAGTTACAATAGTTATTTAGTGAAGAGCAGAGAATCTCTCATTTTGTTTTGTTTGATAACAGAGGTGTCACTGTAAGAATGCACAGATCTGTAATGAAAGCATTCGATTACTTTAGTAACTGTTTATGCTCATTTAAGAGAAAATTAGTTGTGTTTAAAATAAAACAAGCAGGACGGACATGTTTACATATTATTATTGTTATTATTATTATTATTATTAAGAGTATTTGTCTGTTTAAACACACACCCGGTATCCCAAACTTTTGCTCCTCTTTAAACGGCGTGGACAGAAGCTGATCTGGGAACAGTTTATCATACGGAGCGCGTCCGTCAGTCAGCATGCATACACTTCAGAGGTTGCGACGATCAACGCACAGCTTTAATGGAAAGAAAGTGAATGCAGAGGTTTTTATATTCATTTGAACCAGCTTTCAAGCCAAAATAAAGCGAAAGCAGAATTCTCTTGAACAGCTCTAGCAATTATATCACATTTGAGATTGCTGTGTTGATGGCACTTTCACTTTTCATATAAAGTTTAAACATACGGGGGAAATATGGGAAAATACTTAAACGAGATGATAGCGGGCAGAAAATGTGTCATGCTAATCGTTAATGGCATTATCAATCATCGCTTGGATACAGCAACATTATCATCTTTATCGTAACAATACCTCTGTCTTTGTCGCGTTTTTCCTCTTCTTTTCTTCTTTGCCTCTCCTGGGCACTAAACGTTTTGACATGCTGAGCTTGTTGACTCATCAAACAAATGAACACTGTGTAACTTAGCAGGTAAAGTCTAATTATTCGGAGGGGGGGGGTGTCTTAGGCTATATTATTAGGGGCCAAGCACCGAAGGTCTTCCGGCTTCTTCTACTTTCGCTCTGGGAGTCTATGGCAGCCCTATGAATTGTTTGCGGCATTTGCACAAACTTTGGCACACTGATAGAGGACAGTCTGATCTTCAATCACAACAAACTTGGACTCTCTAACTCAAACTCTCTAGCGCCACCACTTATCCAAAGTTTCAATTTTGTTTATCTTTATAACTTTTGAGCTGAATGGGCTACAATCAAAATTGTCGAAATCTTTCGCTATTTCAAATTTATCGTAAAACCTATTTGAACGAACTCGTCCTAGGCCGTTTGTCTGATTTTCACCAAAATTTAATCAGATGATCTACAGACCATGCTAACCAAAAGTTATTGAATTCGAGTTGATTAGACCAACCGTTTTCGATTAACTTGCGAACAAATTTAAGGTAGAGCTTGCGAAAATTGACTTAAGGTGTTATCTCCGTAACGCATTGACGTATTCACACCAAACTTAGTGTGTGCTATCACAACCATGGTCTGAAGTGAGGTGCAGCGTTTCGGCGCACTGCCCGCTAGTGATCCGGAGATACAAAAAATGGCTTTTTTGGTTATAACTTCTCAACTCTTGGTCCAAAATTCATAAAATTGGTTTCTTTACATACGGCGGAGCATGCCGAGTCGAATGATGTCTGATTTTCCCAGGTCAGCCATTTTGAATTGTCAAAAATTGCTATATTTTAAGGATGCATTGGCAAATTGTTATAAAACTCGGTATTTGTGTTCGGGACTGTGCCCTGAAGGTGCTCAAAGTTTTGTCACAGTGCCCCCTTTTGGTCAAACGTTATAACGATATTTCTAAAAATGCTAATAACTTTTGACTAATTTTGCCTCTTGTTATGAAACTTGTCTTGATACATTCCTTGGGTTGTCCTGAGAATATTGATACCAATTATGCCTTAATTAACTGAACTTCCTGTCCGCCATCTAGCCTTAGGTCAAAAACCTACTTTTTCGAACTCCTCCTACATCGTTTGGCTGATTTGCACCAAATTTGACTCAGATCATCTTCAGACCATGCTGACAAAAAGTTATTAAATTTGCGTTGATAGGTGTAACAGTTTTTTTTTACTGCTCTGACAAATGTGATGGCATGATGCCAAACTACATCTGAGGCTGTATCTCAGCAATACTTAAAGATAATAATACCAGATTTTAGGTCTGTCATTGTCTCCTCACACTGACCACACCATACAAATTTGGTGACAGCGCCACCTATGGGTCATATGGGAGTTATAAGATATTCATTAGCCATTATTAATGAAACTTACAAATTTCGTAATAACTTTTGCCTGCATATGCTCATTTTGATGAAATTGGTCTCAAATTATTCCTTGGTCATGCCGACAACACATACCAATTATGCCATAATCTGCCAAACTTCCTGTCCGCCGTTTTGATTTTGTTCAAACCATTCTTTTTTTAACTCCTACTAGACCGTTGGTCCAATCTTCATCAAATTGGACTCAGATCATCTTCAGACCATGTAGACCAAAAGTTATGGAATTCATGCCGAGAGACAAAACTGTTGTCATTTAGCAAATGCGCAAACTTGATGTAATGCTGCCAGATAATACAGGCTGAATCACTGCAATGGTTTGAAGTATTGAAACCAAACTTAAAGTGTGTGATCTAGACCTGACATTGACCAAACTACATCAGTTTGCACCACCTTCTGGGTAAAATTGACAAAAATTAAAATTCTATTCATAGAAATCATGCAAAATTTATTGAATAACTTTTGATTAGTTTTGTCTATTGTCATGAGACTGGTCTTGAAGAGTCCTTGTATCATACAGAGAACATTGATATAATTAATTCCCTAATTGACATGACTTCCTCTCCACCATCTTAAATTAGTTTGAAAATCTGTTGTTTTGAACTCTCCATAGATCGTTAGCCCAATTTCCATCAAATTAGGCTCAGACCATGCTGCCAAAAAGTTATAGAATTTTCCCATTGCTCTGTAGCTTGGGCTGCTTGGCCCTGATAATCGCTGCTTGCAGCTATGTTTATTAATATTATTATTATTAAAACTACTATTACTTAGTAGGCTTTGCACTATGCAGTTAAGTTAATGTGGACTTATTCTTTTCTAAAGTCATAATACCAACTACTTTTAAGAATAGTGGAAGTTACACTTTCTTCCCCCATTTCTGGCACCCCCCTGGATGTATGGCACCCTTAGCATTTGCCTATACAGTCGTGGCCAAAAGTTTTGAGAATGACACAAATATTAGTTTTCACAAAGTTTGCTGCTAAACTGCTTTTAGATCTTTGTTTCAGTT
>CAIGQV010016552.1:26270-41755 GCA_903798115.1 Danio jaintianensis
TTTCACAAAGTTTGCTGCTAAACTGCTTTTAGATCTTTGTTTCAGTTATTTCTGTGATGTACTGATATATAATTACAAGCACTTCATACGTTTCAAAGGCTTTTATCGACAATTACATGACATTTATGCAAAGAGTCAGTATTTGCAGTGTTGGCCCTTCTTTTTCAGGACCTCTGCAATTTGACTGGGCATGCTCTCAATCAACTTCTGGGCCAAATCCTGACTGAGAGAAACCCATTCTTTCATATTTACTTCTTGGAGTTTGTCAGAATTAGTGGGTTTTTGTTTGTCCACCCGCCTCTTGAGGATTGACCACAAGTTCTCAATGGGATTAATTCTTTATTCATGGCTGTGTTTTTGGGCAAAATTGTGAGTGAGCCCACTTTCTTGGATGAGAAGCAACCCCACACATGAATGGTCTCAGGATGCTTTACCGTTGGCATGACACAGGACTGATGGTAGCGCTCCCCTTTTCTTCTCCGGACAAGCCTTTTTCCAGACGCCCCAAACAAATGGAAAGGGACTTCATCGGAGAATATAACTTTGCCCCAGCCCTCAGCAGTCCATTCGCCATACTTTTTGCAGAAGATCAATCTGTCCCTGATGTTTTTTTGGAGAGAAGTGGCTTCTTTGCTGCCCTTCTTGACACCAGGCCATCTTCCAGAAGTCTTCGCCTCACTGTGCATGCAGATGCGCTTACACCTGCCTGCTGCCATTCCTGAGCAAGCTCTGCACTGGTGGCACTCCAATCCCGCAGCTGAATCCTCTTTAGGAGACGATCCTGGCGCTTGCTGGACTTTCTTGGACACCCTGAAGCCTTCTTAACAAGAATTGAACCTCTTTCCTTGAAGTTCTTGATGATCCTATAAATTGTTGATTTAGGTGCATTCTTAGTAGCCACAATATCCTTGCCTGTGAAGCCATTTTTATGCAACGCAATGATGGCTGCACGCGTTTCTTTGCAAGTCACCATGGTTAACAATGGAAGAACAATGATTTCAAGCATCACCCTCCTTTTAACATGTCAAGTCTGCCATTCTAACCCAATCAGCCTGACATAATGATCTCCAGCCTTGTGTTTGTCAACATTCTCACACGAGTTAACAAGACGATTACTGAAATGATCTCAGCAGGTCCTTTAATGACAGCAATGAAATGCAGTGTAACGTTTTTTTCAGGATTAAGTTAATTTTCATGGCAAAGAAGGACTATGCAATTCATCTGATCACTCTTCATAACATTCTGGAGTATATGCAAATGGCTATTATAAAAACTTAAGCAGCAACTTTTCCAATTTCCAATATTTATGTAATTCTCAAAACTTTTGGCCACGACTGTACAGCCTATGCCACGGGCCGGCTCTGCCTGCAGCATTACAACAGCAACAACAAAAAAACATGTATATGCTTTTTATATATATATATATATATATATATATATATAAAACACTGACTGAATCCTTTTTTAACAACTGGCATAGGCTGTTTATTCCAGTCATGCTACTGGTTGCTACTAAGTTTTTTCTCTTCCGTCAAGTAAAAATAGCAGGCCTATATGATCAAATCAATCTCTTCACGTAAAATAAGCATTTAATTAACGCTGTAATTCTTATATCACAACCTCTGTCAACATTTTTAATACAAGTCATTATTTTAAAGATTATGTCTTGAGAATCTGATTTTATATGCACTTGTGTGCTTTCATTTTCTCTGTCGCGGTGAGTTCAAGTGTCTTTCTGCTGAAAGCTCTCCATATGACATTGCAAGGCGCAAAGTAATAAGGGGTTGTTCAAATATGCGTCTTTTGCGCACTTAAATTTGTTATTTCAAATGGAGACGAATGGCTTGCACGCGCAAAAAGGGAGTGGCGTGTACGCGGTGCCACATGCTTGCATTTTCCAGGTGCACCTACAGCGTAGTGAATTGAAAACATTTTTTTTTATTAAACTACAAAGACGCAAGGCTACCAAGGCACGTAAGCAGTGCACAAAACTCTCACTGACAATAGAAAGCAGCGTTTAAATCTCACCTCAAACAACGCTTTCTGTGTGTTCGTGCTTAAACTCTTACAATAATATCCAGCTGTGAGCAGCAGTTTGCATTCTTATAACATTGTGAATTTATGCTGCAATTATTTTTGTTTATTTATTATTGTTGTCATAGTTATTATAATTTTTATTATTTGTAGATTTTCTTTTTTTTAACAACTCATCTATAAAATGCTAATGCAGTACCTGCAAAAGATCATTAAAAGTCATTTCACCAAACTTTGTCAGACATTTTTGTTTGTCATTAAAAAAAGTAGGTTAAACTAGTGCTTTTTACATAGTTCAAAATGTTAAATTAATGGTCATAAGCTGAAAATGCAAATGAAAAATGTAGCTTTATTTTTCTGTCATTTTTTTCTGTCATTTAGGGGTCTTTGGCTGAAAAAGTTTGGTGACTACTGGGTTAAACGGTTAATAAGTCACAAACATCCCTGGTTTAAACCAGTCAGAGATAGAGAAGGGTGGTAGAAAGTCCCCTTTTTGTAGGATTGTGCTTTAAATAAAGAACTTTATGTTGACCAGATTGTTAGGTGATCATTTACAAGTCAATAAATGTTAAATGCAATTCTGTCACGCTAAATTAAACAAAAAAAAAATAAACAAAGATGAATCCAATTGCAAGTGTCTTTATTATGACCATGGTCATAACTCAAAAGGTGCAAAAATAGTCTAAAATAATAACAAAGGACCCAAACGCAGGGTGTAAGTAGAAATGTTCCGGTAAGAACGGCTGAGGAATGTCCAACAAAACACCAATGAGAGTCCTGAAAACACACAGAGACACCATGAACAAACAATAATGAACTGACAACAAAGCAAAGGATTGTCGCTGAGATATAGGTGCGGCTGAAATTAAGCATCGCTGATCAGCGTTAGGTATGACCCCATGTGATCACAACACAGACACGCAACACAAAGCACGTGGAGTAAAGCAAACCATTACCATGTGACAACAACATCAGACACAGAAAGAGCACACAAACCCACAACCATGACACAATGCAGTCGAATATTTGGGTGCACCTAACTTCTGTTCTTTTTGGGCACACCAGTGCAACCAGGGCAAAAAGTTAATTAAAGCCCTGCAAACAAGGTAAAATATTTGTGAAAGATAACACCATATGCAGTTTTGAAAAGTGAAGGTTTTTATTATGAAAAACTACGTAGCCCTGTGAAAAAGTGTTTGCCCCCTAAACCCTATAACTTTGCCACCCTTTGTAGCAACAACTGCAATCAAGTGTTAGCAACAAGTCTGTTAAAGCGCTGTGGATATATTTTGGCCCACTCATCTTTGCAGAATTGTTGTAATTCAGCCACATTGGAGGGATTCATAAACCTTTTAAGGTCTTGCCACAGCATCTCGATTGGATTTAGGTCAGGACTTTAACTAGGCCACTCCAAAATCTTCATTTTTTATTTTTTTTGTCAGCCATTTAGAAATGATTTGTGCCGGTGTGCTTTGGATCATTATCCAACTTTCGCTTCAGCTTGAGGTCACTAATGGCCTGTTTCCACTGAGTGGTACAGTATGGGATGGTTCAGTACACTTTTATGGTCGTTACCACTGTCAAAAGGTACCAAAAAGCGAACTGTACCATACCACTTTTTGTGTACCCTTTCGAAAGGGTACCTAGCACACCAAAGGGTACAAAAAAGCGGAGCCATACGTGCAGCTGAACGCTATTGGTTTACAGAGATTCGTCAATAGCTTGTGCACAAGCCAGGTGAATGAAAACAAAGGAAGCGCCATTTTAAAATACACAGCAGAGACATTACACCATAATAATATATACATATAATAACGAGCCATGGTCGACCCGAGCTTAAACCTTGTCATCGTCTTGATGAACAGCCACAAAACCAAGAAGAAGAGCAGAATCAACCCTGTGCCCTGTAGTTGTTTACAAGGCCGTCTAAAGCATGAGCAGTTTCATGCGCGTGATTATTGAAGTGCTTCTGACATCCTTTCAGAAATGGAAGCGCAACGTGAAGCGCAAAAAAACAAAGCAGCGAACGATTCTTTCAGCAACCTAAAACATGAACAAACTCCCATGTTTAATTATTATCATCACCTTTTGGACTATTATGAACTCGGAATGACGATATTACTTTCTAACAGAGGTTACATGTGCTGGTGAAGATTAAAGATACAGATGAGAGGTTTGCACTGACTGTGGGCTATATGTTGTGTTGTTTTTGAAGCCAAATAAGGACTAAATGTATGCTGTGTGTAGTTTATCTGTAATTGGTAACATATTTGAGAGTGTAAGGGTCTGTATGTGTTCATATATGTTACATTTATTTATTTATATAATTGCAAACCTTACAGTAGGTTATTTCGCACTTTAATTTATCTGCAGTTATAATCAAATCATGTTCATACAAAGGTTAGTAATTAACATTTATACTCAAGTATTTCTGTGTATAAAGCATGTTTTGTGAGAAGTGATTCTCATATGACATGTGAACGACCCGTACAGCTTTACTTTGACATTTTCTCGAGTGAGAATGACGTCGTACGATGTCGTACACCACGCCCACCAAAAGTACCATGGTACCCTTTTGGCAGTGGAAACGCAAGCCTGATAAAGGTGACCCGTACAGACCCGTACCTTACCGTACCATTCACTGGAAATGGGCCATAATAGATAGCCAGACATTTTCCTTCAGGATATTTTGGTATGCAGCAGAATTTATGGGTCCATTTTTTTCACAGCAAGTCTTCCAGTTCCTGAAGCAGCAAAACAGCCCCACATTTTACTTTCGGTATGATGATCTTTTTCTGAAATGCACGGTTACTTTTACGCCACACATAATGGGACACACACCTTCCAAAATGTTCAACCTTTGTCTCACCAGTCCACAGAGTATTTTCCCAAAAATATTGAGAATCATCAAGAAGTTTTCTGGCAAAATTAATACGAGCCTTTGTTGTTTTTGCTTATCAGTGGTTTTATCTTGGAACTCTGCCATGCAAACCATTTTTGCCCAGTCTTGAACGTTTCGCTTTGTGTCCTCTTGGATGAGTTGTCGCTGCACTCTTGAGATAATTTTGGTCAGCTGGCCACTCCTGGCAAGGTTCTCCACTGTTTTTGTTTTTGCCATTTTATATAATGACTCTGTGTGGTTTGCTACAGTCCCAAAGCATTATTTAAGTGATTTCTTGACAGGGCTCGCAAAATCAATAGCCCGATGACCTGGGGCTTTGCTTTTTCCAGTCAGGCTACCAAAATCTATCTCCACCCTGCCCAAAGGGTTTTAACACTTTTACACAAGGCTGTGTATTTTACTATTTTGTTTTGCCTTAATAATAAATACCTTGATTTAAAAACTGAATGATTTGTTTACATGTGTTTTCTTTGACTAATATTTACATTTGTTTGATTATCTGAAACTATAAAGTGTGACAAACATGCAAAAAAAAAAAAAAAAGCATTAAGGTGCAAACACTTTTTCACACCTGTGTGTGTGTGTGTGTGTGTGTGTGTGTATGAATGATGCTGATGCATGTGTAAGACTTCAGCAGTGGCGGACTTAACCAATAAGTGAGGGAAGCAGCCGCTTAGGGCCCCAGGGAATTCTGTCAAATCTCTATTTTCAGGAGCTACCAAGCCAGGTCAGAGGTCATGGAGACCTCTCGAGTAGAACTGGATGCCTGATGGAATGGAAACAACTGTTTTCTGAATTATTTGCTATTTTTATGTGTTAATTCTTTTAAAAGTAATTTCCTGTGTATGGAAAACTTTATGTAGTAGCAAGTTTGGATGTTGATTGTACCAGTTTTGAACCGGTTTTAATAAGCATTTATATGCTTCCGTGGGTCAGCTCTACAGATCTGGGATCAGCTCTAAATAGCCTGCGGACTGTTTGGCCTGTGAATCCTGGTTACATCCCCTATAAAGACTCAGATATGACCATGCATCTGCATACCTATTTGGAATTGTCTATCTTTGCTTTTACCAATCGGGATCTTTATACCTCAGTGGACGCCATATATGGCTTTCTGTAGGAGTATAACTGCTGTTGTTGTATTGTAAGGCAGTGAGATCGGCCAGCGAACTCTATGCGATTGTGAAGCCCTCCTGCCATAGAACTGCAAACTACCTTCAGTAAATTCTTTTCATTTTTATTGAATCTCCGACTCTGAATCATCTCTTGATCTAACACTCCAGTCGTTAATGTTTCAACTGTTATTTTCCCTTTGTTAACAATACGAGTTTAAGACTTGCTGACCTTTTTAAGATATAAGACTTTTAAAGAGTCTTTAAAGTAACCCACAGAAACCTTGCATGACAATACAAATGTTAACTTTTTTGTGGAAATATTTACAAAGATACAAGTAGCGGACCTAATGCTAAGCCCTGTAGCACTCAATGGTTTAGATGTTTTGTGTTGGTTTTCATGTCTGCTGTTTTGTGCCTTTTAAGCAACTGGTTAACTGGTGTTTTTTTCATTTTAGGGCTGATGGTGCTGTCAGAAGAGACTCGGGAACTGAATGAAATTGAAGAGAAAGATCAGTATGGGAAACACCAAGATTTAATGACTGATGAACCATCTTCAGTGGCAAAAAACACTTCATGTGAAAAAGCTGAGAAAACCAAACCTTTCCCCTGTCATCAGTGTGAAAAACGTTTTAGTCATAAACAAAGCCTTAAAGTTCACATGAGAATTCACACTGGAGAGAAGCTTTCCACATGTGATCAGTGTGGAAAGATTTTCACTACAAAATCCGATTTTGAACTGCACGTGAGAACTCACACCGGAGAGAAGCCTTACTCATGTACTGAGTGTGGAATGAGTTTCAGTCAAAAGCGCAACCTTGAAATGCACATGAGGATTCACACTGGGGAGAAGCCTTTTGACTGTCAGTCTTGTGGAAAAAGATTCCGTCAAATGGGTAGTCTTAAAGTTCACTTTCTTGTTCACACTGGAGAGAAGCCTTATATCTGCCAACAGTGTGGAAAGAGTTTTGCATATAAGTCTACTCTTAATTCTCACATTATCCGTCACTCTGGAGAGAAACCGTTCACGTGTGATCAATGTGAAAAGAGTTATGTATGTAAACGTCAGCTTAACCAGCACAAGAGGATTCATGCCAAAGAGAAATATTTAATATGTGATCAGTGTGGAAGCAGTTTTAAACTGAAAGAAAACTTTGACCAGCACATGAAGAATCACGCAGAGAAATCTTCAATATGTGATCAGTGTGGAAAGAGTTTCATTAGCGAATCAAGTTTGGAAACGCACATGAGAGTTCACACTGGAGAGAAGCCTTACTCATGTACAGAGTGTGGAAAGAGTTTCGCTCAAAAGCACAACCTTAAGATGCACATGAGAGTTCACACTGGAGAGAAGCCTTTTTGCTGCCAGTATTGTGGAAAGAGATTCATTAAGTCATGTACACTTAAATCTCACATGAACATTCACACTGGAAAGAAGCCGTATACCTGCCGACCGTGTGGAAAGAGATTTGCTCAATTATCAGCCCTTAAAGTCCACATGAGAGTTCACACTGGAGAGAGACCTTACACTTGCACACAATGTGGAAAGGGTTTTGCCCAGAAAAAAAACTTTCATATTCACATGAGAACTCACACTGGAGAGAGACCTTACAATTGCACGCAGTGTGGTAAAAGCTTTACATGTAAAGACAGCCAAATTATACACATGAGAACTCATTACACTGGAAAGAAACCGTTCGCATGTGATGAGTGTGGAAAGAGATTTGTAGTTAAAAATTACCTCAACCAGCACATGAAGATTCACACAGAAGAGATAACATGCTTTCAGTCTGAAAAGAGTTTCACTGAAAGGACCCGCAAATTACACATTGCCAAGCAAATCTGTAAGTCTGGCCACAATAACAATCTTCAAGATTTGCCCAAGTGAGCATTTCAATTTTTGTCTTGCCGATTAATCTAGCAACAAACATCCAATGCTGCTGCGTCTCTTCGTGATTTACTCCACTGAAATGCCAGTAAAGACATTGGCTGTGTTTAAAAGCGCCGCATACACCTAAATAGTGCACTATTTGGAGGAGTACTCATTTCTAGTGGTGTCCCAAACCATAGTGGATATTCTGAAGTGCACTCAATCAATCCCACAATGTACTGCAATAACGAGTTTACAACCCATGTACAGTCAACAGCTAGAAATTCCCCATAATGCATAATGAGTTTGTGCATCAAATGAATTTCCGCATCTGACCACAAGAGGGCATCCCAAGTTTCTAACTAAATAATTATTTACTTAAAGCCACGTATGTATAGATGACAAATCAAAATACTTTTTCAATACTAATAGTTTGCTAAGTGCTAAATAACTTTTACAGGGCCTGACCCAAGAAATCTTATCTGTCTGAGGAATTTATCAAGCAGCAAAACAAAAACAAAACTGAATCCATTCAAGTGGTGATTGTAATATCTGTTTTTATTTGAATACATAAACTTGATATTAATAATAACGTATTGCTAATTATATATTATGTTTATTAGAGCTGTCAAACGTGTGCGTTGCTTCAAGAAAATGAATTATCATTTAATCGTTTAGTTCAGGGGTACCCAATCCTGTTCCTGGAGATCTACCTTCCTGCAGAGTTCAACTCCAACCCTGATCAAACACACCTGTCTTTAATTACCATGTGCTCCTTCACATCCTACGTAGTTGGTTTAGTTTTTGATCAGGGTTGGAGCTAAACTCTGCAGGAAGGTAGATCTCCAGGAACAGGATTGGGCACCCCTGGTTTAGTTAGTTAATAGATTTGATTATTTGTCTTTTCATTTAGTTTTTATTTTTAGTATTACTATTTGTAGAATTATTGCTTTGTTTGTATTTCATTTTCTTTATAAGTTTATGATCGTGTAAACTGTTTTAATGAGTAAGAGAATGTCTCCATTTTAATGGCAGTAATTTCCCATTGCTGTTGCTTGTGGTATAATAACTCTTGTTAGATTTGTCCTGGTCAGATGATGTCTGAGCATTGAAACATACAGAACTGTTATTATTCAATAAACTCTGCTCTTTTTTTGTCATCATTACTTCATCTTCTGCTCAGTCAACTCCTATATTCAGTTCTGAGTACTGATTAACGGGTTTGGTTATTGGGGTGCTCTGCTGTCTCGTTTTTTGACAGAATTTACTTATCTTGCATGGAGAGTTTTTTTATAATGAGGAACCAATGAATGAACAATTTTAATCAAAGTAAACAAAACAAGAGCTCTTGTGGGACTTGCCACTTGATAAACACTCACACTACCAACCTCGCTTCACTCTGACAGCTCTAGGCCCACGTCACCACTACCAAGTCGACCAATCACAGCTCTTGTGCTACGTGTCACTGCAACGTGTAGTTGCAGCACCCACAAGACTCTTAGGGATGAATAGACTTGGCGAGAGAAAAGAAGATAGAAATATGAGGAGAGACAGAGAGGGAAAACAAAAAAAGGTTCTCCAAACACATTGTCACTCAGTCCTCAACCGGCTGAGAGATCTGATGATGATGTGCTTTAGCTCCTCCGACTCCCCCGGACTTTGCTGGGATGGCTCCTGGCTCTTTCCTTGCCGGCCATTAGTCCCTCGTCCCCTGCTCCTCTCCATGCATGTCCCTCCTTCTCCCAGTATTAATGAAGTTGATGGCCATCTGGAAGCAGGAGGCAGAGAACCAACAAACTTCCAAACATTTTAATTATGAAAATATACAAAAGGGTGGCGACTACCGCCAAACTGAAATGCAAACAAAACACAAGTGTGAAGCCTGGTCCTCTCTCGTCTTGCTCTGTCATCACTCCTTCTTTTATACTTGCATTTACATAGACATTAAGCAGATACTTTTGTTCAGGGCAACTTACAATTAAGGAGGCATTCAGTGATTCAACAAAAAGAGGCAATACGCACAAGAAGTGCTAGTTATACAAGGTAACTCGTTTGTGGTCAAAGAATTTAGTGCTAGACTAAGTGCTAAATTTTTTTGAGAGAAAGTGTTTCTACAGGTTGTTTGTTAAGCCCACTCACCTGTGTGAGGCACACTCGGAATTTATAGTATTTGGGGTTGGTGAGTGATGAGGTGGGGGAGAGAAGAGAGGTTTATGTTTTATTCGTCTGGGTTCAGGTGCTCTCAGAAAAGATGGGTTTTTAGTTGTCGTTTGAAGGATACCAGTGAATCTGCAGTTCATGTGCGAATGGGAAGATCACTTCACCAACGAGAAACATTGAAAAGGTTTTGAAAAGTGATTCATAGACTTTCTGCGATGGTACGACAAGGCGGTGCTCAATCCCTGACCAGAGGCTCCTGGAGGGGATGTAGACCTTCAGCAGCAGGTGGAAGTAAGAGGGTGCAGTGGCTGTTCTGTAAGCAAGCACCATTGATTTCAACTTGAGCTGAACTTCAACCAGTAACCAATGTAGAGAGATAAAGACAGGTGTTACATGGGCTTTCTTTGGCTCACTGAAGACCCTATGAGCTGCAGCATTCTGGATCATCTGTAGAGGTTTAAGGGTGTAGGATGGGAGACCAGCTAGAAGAGCATTGCAGTAGTCCAGCCTTGAAATGACAAGAGCTTGGACTAAAAGTTGAGCAGCATGATTTGTTGAGAAGGGTCTAATTTTTCCAATGTGGAAGAGTGCAAACCTGCTAGATTTGAGCTGTGTTAACAATGTGCTCTTTGAAGAAAGCTGATTATCCAGGATCACCCCAGGTTTCCTTATCAAACTAAATGGGGTAATTGTGACAGTGCTGTGTGTCATCGGCATAGCAATGATAAGAGAAACCATGTCATTGGATGATGGTTCACAGTGATGTGGTGTAAGTAGAAAATTGAAGGTGACCTAGAACAGATCCCTGAGGTACTCCAGTTGCCAGTTGTTGAGATTTGGATACCTCTCCTCTCCAGGCAACCCTGAATGATCTGCCGGTGAGGTAAGACTCCAACCAGAATTCAATTCTATTTCTATAGCGATAGTCTATAGTCTATTTACAATGTAGATTGTGTCAAAGCAGAAGAGCGGGATTCAAGTGATGCCCTTTGAGGAGAGGGTGGACTGTAGAATCTGATGATTCACCTTATCAAAAGCAGCAGACAGGTCCAGTAAAAGCAGAATGGATGATTTAGAACCTGCTTTAGCAATCCACAGGGCTTCAGTGACTTCAGCACTTGCCTCACCGGCCTCGGCCATGCCCCCCTCCTGACACCCTTTATTATCAACAACTTTTGGAAATCTATAAATGTTCTTTGTTGTTTCTTGTCTTGACTGACTTGAGCAACCATAAAAAAAATTTTTTTGAAATTCTGCTAGTGATTGATATGAAGAAACACTTCCTGCCCTCAAACTGAATTTAGTGCCACAGTGATTGCATCATGGGTGCTTCTCAATATCGTTTCTCGTTTCCTTGCTCCTCCATCTTCTGTCCTATGACCAAGAAAGCGATTGAGCTCAGGCGTCTTGTAGGACATCTCAGTTCTCTAATTGCACCGCAAGGATAGACGAGGTTGAAACTATTACAATGTAAACGATTATCAGTACTATTTAAGAATACGTGCAAGCAAAATCAGTGAAAGTTTTGAGAATGACATTAATATTGGAAATTGGAGAAGTTGCTGATTTTTTATAATAGCAATAGATGCTATTGTTTTTATAAAAGCAATTTGCATATACTCCAGGATGTTATGAAGAGTGATCAGATGAATTGCATAGTCCTTCTTTGCCCTGAAAATTAACTTAATCCTGAAAAAAACTTTCCACTGCATGTCATTGCTGTCATTAAAGGACCTGCTGAGATTATTTCAGTAATCGTCTTGTTAACTCAGGTGAGAATGTTGACGAGCACAAGGCTGGAGATCATTATGTCAGGCTGATTGGGTTAGAATGGCAGACTTGACATGTTAAAAGGAGGGTGATGCTTGAAATCATTGTTCTTCCATTGTTAACCATGGTGACCTGCAAAGAAACGCGTGCAGCCATCATTGCGTTGCATGAAATTGGCTTCACAGGCAAGGATATTGTGGCTACTAAGATTGCACCTTAATCAACAATTTATAGGATCATCAAGAACTTTAAGGAAAGAGGTTCAATTCTTGTTAAGAAGGCTTCAGGGCGTCCAAGAAAGTCCAGCAAGCGTCAGGATCGTCTCCTAAAGAGGATTCAGCTGGAGGATCGGAGTGCCACCAGTGCAGAGCTTGCTCAGGAATGGCAGCAGGCAGGTGTGAGCGCATCTGCATGCACAGTGAGGCGAAGACTTTTGGAAGAAGGGCAGCAAAGAAGCCACTTCTCTCCAAAAAAACATCAGGGACAGATTGATCTTCTGCAAAAAGTATGGCGAATGGACTGCTGAGGACTGGGGCAAAGTCATAATCTCCGATGAAGCCCCTTTCCAATTGTTTGGGGCATCTGGAAAACGGCTTGTCCGGAGAAGAAAAGGTAAGCGCTACCATCAATCCTGTGTCATGCCAACAGTAAAGCATTCTGAGACCATTCATGTGTGAGGTTGCTTCTCATCCAAGGGAGTGGGCTCACTCACAATTTTGCCCCAAAACACAGCCATGAATAAAGAATGGTACCAAAACACCCTCCAACAGCAACTTCTTCCAACAACAGTTTGGTGAAGAACAATGCATTTTCCAGCACGATGGAGCACCGTGCCACAAGGCAAAAGTGATATCTAAGTGGCTTGGGGACGAAAACGTTGAAATTTTGGGTCCATGGCCTGGAAACTCCCCAGATCTTAATCCCATTGAGAACTTGTGGTCAATCTTCAAGAGGCGGGTGGACAAACAAAAACCCACTAATTCTGACAAACTCCAAGAAGTGATTATGAAAGAATGGGTTGCTCTCAGTCAGGATTTGGCCCTGAAGTTGATTGAGAACATGCCCAGTCGAGTTGCAGAGGTCCTGAAAAAGAAGGGCCAACACTGCAAATACCGACTCTTTGCATAAATGTCATGTAATTGTCGATAAAAGCCTTTGAAGCGTATGACGTGCTTGTAATTATATTTCAGTACATCACAGAAACAACTGAAACAAAGATCTAAAAGCAGTTTAGCAGCAAACTTTGTGAAAACTAATATTTGTGTCATTCTCAAAACTTTTGGCCACGACTGTACAGTATAAAATGCTTTGAAATGATGCTAAAGGATGTAGAAATAAGAATTGAGAAGCACACCATGTGCAAACAACCCATTATGCGCTCGATCCCACTCCCCTGATTGCTGATCTCCATCACATGTGCACTCCCTCATCAGCCTCCTCATAAAAGCAATTAACCATCACTTCCCCAGCCTCCAGTCTACAGCCCACTAACCTGTTCTAAACCAGACTTTCATGCTCCGTTGTTAGATAATACCAGAGTGTTGTCTTGTCTCACTTGCACCTCATGTTCTGACTGTAGCATCCTCTTGGATCCAACTTGAGAAAGAAGGATTTTTTTGAGGTCGCTACATGGAATTTTCAGTTTTTCTTTCCTGCCAAAAATTATTCGAATATTAAGATCATGTTTCATGCTGTTATTTTGTACATTTCCTATTGAAATTATATCAGAACTTCTTGATTAGTAATGCGCATTTATGCACTTAATTTTCAGCGGTTTGACTGCAATTGTCTCAGGACTTTCAAACTGTCAGATTCCACATTTTCAAAATTATTTTATTTCAGCCAAATATTGTTTTATTCTAACAGGTTACACGTCAAATCAAAGTGTATTCATTCAAATTTTGTATGATTTATAAATTTGAATTGCAAAGAAATTTACTCGTATGACGGTTTTGTGGTCAAGAGTCACATGTGTGTTGGTATTGTGTCAAGATGAGAGATCACACAGAGCATGGAGCTTGACCAGGTTGGTGTAGTAGTGGAATATAAGTAACTACCGTATTTTCTGGACTATAAGCCGCTACTTTTTTCCTAGGTTTTGAACCATGCGGCTTATACAAAGATGCGGCTATTCTGTAGATTTCTCTTCCACCGCTAGGGACGCTCTGACCGGAATTACCGGTAGAATAAAAAATAAGATAGACGAAAAATCAATGCAAAGAAAAATAGACTACGCTAATTTTTCTTTAGCAGATAGAACACGCATGACAAATTACTAACTGGAAATTATATTCAAATCCTTGCCCCTTTATCATGGAAACCACACGAAGAAGTTCATATAATGCAAGTTTTAAGTTGAAGGCCATCCAGCTTGCTACCCAGGAAGGAAACCGAGCTGCTGCACGCAAGCTTAGCGTCAACGAATCTATGGTGAGACGTTGGAGGCGGCAGTGGGAAGAGCTCATGCAATGCCAAAAGTCAAGAAAAGCTTTCAGAGGACATAAAAGCAGTTGGCCTGAACTTGAAAATGTCCTGGAAGACTGGGTGAACACACAGAGAGCAGGTGGCCGAGGTGTATCCACTGTACAGATCCGACTGAACATGCAGTAAATTTCTAATTTTTCAACATGGATATCTGCGGCTTATAGCCCGGTGCGGCTTGTATATCTTTTTTTCTTTCTTTTTCTTTTAAATAGCGCGGATGCGGCTTATATACAGGTGCGCTCTATAGTCCAGAAAATACGGTAGTAATCATTATTAATAACATGCTGAGGTTTGACCAAAATACAGATACATTTATTAATAAAGCTTATCAAAGTTTTTTTTGTTGTTGTTGTGGAAAGTTGTTAATATGTGCTCAAATTATTGATGAAATCTCACATTTTTTTATGAAGAGCAAGTGTTGAGGATGACTCATAAATAATAGGACACAGTACACATCCCTTGAATTATTATTTTGAGTGGATGCCCAATGGGTGATGTTTAAGGTCAATTAGATGGCCTACATATCATTATAAATTTACTTTCTTGCCTTAAGAAATAGTTATTTAATACATTTAATTGTTTATTATTATGTTTCATTATGTACTTGTTGTTTTAGTGTTCGTATCATAATGTGAGGTGTTGCATTTATTTATATATACAATTTAGCAGGTTGTATTACTAATATAAAGTGTGCATTATTGAGAGAATGTTGAGCTTAATTTTTCGCATAACGGAAATCAGTCTTTCTTATTCTAGACTCTTATTTTGGTACTGGTCTACGACGTCATAAGTCCGCGCCGCGCTCTCGTGTTTGAGGTTCAACAAAAGGAAGGTTTGTGCTTTGAAACGTTTTAATTCAATTCGTTCAAACTAAACTGGAGTTTATTTTATACGCGATGCTAAACGAAGTGTCGTCCAATGTAACATTGTAAAATGTAGCTTAAAAAAACAACTTGTGCGAGGATGAAGTGGAAGTGAGTAACGTTAGGAGAAAAGGCTCTGTATCATGACTGTTAGTAAACATGAATTCAGTAACTGGCGAGTAGAGATGAGGGTAAACAACCTCCGTGAAGTTGGCCCCCCACCCAAGACAAAACGTCAGCAAAATAGTCTCATTCGTTTGTGCTGCAAAAATATTCGTTTGTGCTTTTTT
>CAIGQV010016552.1:46755-88354 GCA_903798115.1 Danio jaintianensis
ATATATATAAAGGTAGCGTTCAGAAAAAACAAAACACCCGCAAAGAAACGCGACACAGAGGAACATAAAAAGCCACTGCCTGCTAGCATTTCGGAAGTGTTATTGCAGAGCAACACAAACAGCACGCAGAAGATTAAAAGCACGACTATGCGCAAAGCAGGCACCGTGGGTCACGCCAATCACTTGACACAGAAAGCTCTTGAGGGGGTCACCTAGACTAGAATCCCACCTTGTCATGTCTTTAGTTTTGTTTTTTTATAAACTTTCTGCAGCTCTTAGTGCGCTGGTTAAACCACATTTCTGAATTTTGATTAGCAATCTTAGCAGTCATATGAATTTGTTTTGGGTCAATTTTGAATTTCCAATAGAGCCTCAGGGATCGAGAGAGGCTGGATTGACTTCTCTTTGATCACTTTTCTGTGAGTTCATGCACACTGACGATGCCAGTCAGTGTCTGTTCGTGCAAACAGAAAACAATATAGATGTGACATGCTACGGTGGCACTTCTCATGGAGAAGGCTCTTTACCATATTTTTATGAAACTGTACTTCTCTCTCAGGCGATATTGTTGTGTTTAACGGGTACATGCGAGCAGTTTGACACATTTACAACCTCGTCTATTGCAGCATGGTGGTGGTGGATTGTTCAAAAACAGCATACCGTCACTCAGGCTTTTCAAACTAGTTTTTGCCCTCAACAGATGAATAAAAACATTTGAAATAAACTGGAGCCTAACTGAAGCTAACCTCTGCAGTGTATCTGTACTTATGGCACAGAAATTATGCTTCACTTTAAAATGAAACACGTGAAACAATTCTTCATGAAAATTAATGAGATGATCATATGGATTTAAGACTCGCTGCTCTTTTTAAGACAATAATTTGTGGGAAAAGGATTTAAGACACTTTAAGACTAAGACCTGCGGAAACCCTGCTTTTCAGTGGAAACTTTTGCAAGAAAAGTGGAGGACCCAATACTGAGCCATGTAGCACTCCATAAGTTGGATATTATGTGTGGGTTTTCATGTCTGCTGTTTTGTGCCTTCAATCTGGGGTTAACTGGTGTTTTTTCACTTTAGGGGTGACAGTGCTGAAAGAAGAAACTCAGGAACTGAATGAAGTGGACCAGAAAGATCAGTATGAGAAACCCCTAGTTATAATGACTGACGAAAAACCACCAGTGACAAAAAGCACTGCATGTGAAACAGCTGAGAAAACCAAAGGTACCTGTTCTCAGTGTGGAAAAAGTTTTAGTCAAAAACAAAGCCTTAAAATTCACATGAGAACTCACACTGGAGAGAACCTTTACACATGTGGTCAGTGTGGAAAAATGTTCAATACCAAAGCAAGATTTGAAAAGCACATGAGAACTCACACCGGAGAGAAGCCATACTCGTGTGCTGAGTGCGGAAAGAGATTCAGTCAAAAACACTGCCTTAAGGTGCACATGAGAGTTCACACTGGGGAGAAGCCTTTTGCCTGTCAGTATTGTGGAAAGAGATTCAGTCAGTCACAAAATCTTAAAGTTCACATTATTGTTCACACTGGAGAGAAGCCACATACCTGCCAAAAGTGTGGAAAGAGTTTTTCAAAAAAGCATATGCTTAGGTCTCACATTATCCGTCACACTGGAAAGAAACCCTTCACGTGTGGTCAGTGTGGAAAGAGTTTTATACGTAAAGATTACCTTAGTCAGCACATGAAGATTCATACAAAAGAGGACTCTTTTACATGTTTTCAGTGCGGAAAGACTTTTATACGTAAAGATTACCTTAGCCAGCACATCAAGATTCATACAAAAGAGGAATCTTTTGTATGTTTTCAGTGTGGAAAGAGTTTCAGTACCAAAGCAGGTTTTGAAAAGCACATGAGAGTTCACACCAAAGAGAAGCCTTACTCATGTACAGAGTGTGGAAAGAGTTTTAGTCAAAAGCAAAACCTTAGAGTGCACATGAGAATTCACACTGGAGAGAAGCCTTTTGCCTGTCAGTGTTGTGGAAAAACATTCAGTCAATCACAAACCCTTAAATATCACATTACCGTTCACACTGGTGAGAAGCCTTACACTTGCTCTCAATGTGGAAAGAGTTTTACAGAGAAAAACGAACTGAAACACCACATGAGGATTCACAGTGAAGAGAAGCGTTTCACTTGCACACAGTGTGGTAACAACTTTAAACGTAAAAACTCCCTTATTGGCCACATGAGGACTCACACTGGAGAGAAGCCGTTTACATGTGTTCAGTGTGGAAAGAGTTTCACAAAGGAGTTTCACCTTCGGTGTCACATTATCGGTCACTCTGGAGAGAAACCGTTCACATGTGATCACTGTGGAAAGAGTTTTGTGCGTAAAGATCACTTTGACAAGCACACAAGGACTCACACAAAAGAGAAATCTTTCATATGTGATCAATGTGGAAAAAGTTTTATACGTAAAGATTACCTTAACCTGCACAAGAAGATTCACACGAAAGAGAAATCTTTCATATGTGATCAGTGTGGCAAGAGTTTTATACGTAAAGATTACCTTACCCAGCACATGAAGATTCACACGAAAGAGATTGCATGTCATCAGTGTGGAAAGAGTTTCACCCAGAAAAGGAGCCTCAAATTACATATTGCCAGGCATTCATCTGAACTCTGTAAGTCTGGCCACAATAACGATCCTCTAGATTTGCCCAAGTGAGCATTTCTTTTTTTGTCCTGAAGATTAATCCAGCAGCAAGCATCCAATGCTTTTGCACATCTCTATGTTTACATTATGGTTGTTTACTTTACTCCACTGAAATGCCTGAAAAGACATGGGCTGTGTTCAAAATCGCCTTTGTTCAAAAACCCCTTAAATAGTGGATTATTTGAGGAAGCAGCCATCTCTAGTGGCGTTCGAAATTCCAATTCACTCACACATTTTCATTCACCCCTTCAAGTGGATGTATGTAAGGAATAGTGAATGTGTATACAGGGGGTTATTTTGAGCTGTGGTGGTCATGGAGGAGTGGGGAGCATGATTCCTGAAAGGCCCCAGTGACAGACGAGTCTCCACACTGATCCCGTGGGCCAGCCTGTACACCAGCCGGTGACCTTCTCACACCTGCAGCTTCTAAACATTGGACATCCAGGGTACATCCAGAGGAGAAATGGTTGTGCCTAACTGAGCCTGGTTTCTCCCAAGGTTTTAAAAAATTTTTTTTTACCTTTTGTCAATTGGTGAAGTTTGTTCCTCGCCACTGGCTTTCTTGGATTGGGACTTGTGGAGCTTGATTTGCTCTGCAGTGTTTGGACTTTCAGCAGTGAACATTAAACCACAGAACTGAACTAAACTGAACTTCAACTCTGAAAACTGGACTGACACAGTTTCAATTCACTACAACTTCTATGTTTAGCTGCTTTGACACAATCTACATTGTAAAAGCGCTAGAGAAATAAAGATTAGTTGGATTGACTTGAAGAATACCCCGGTTTTATGTATCAAATAATAATACCTACAAGTCTGAAATTTCCCCAAATCGCATAGCCCTACGTTAAACTCTTATTTTTTTGTGATTTTATGGCAGTTGGCAACCATCTTTTTGGAGCGTTACCACCACCATCTGGACTGGAGTGTGGACCAGGAGTTAACTAACCCATATATTCCTTTAAGTTTAATAAATAAATTGTAATTTATTTTTATATATATATATATATTTCAATAGGTTATATACATATCTAACACAATCTTCACCTGTGCTCGACAGTAAAATGTTCTTCATGTTGGGTTCCACTTGTTTTTCATTTAGCTGTGTAAATAGTTTCTTTCTATGTGGTACATTGGGCAGTGCATAATCACATGCTCTATGGACTCCTGGTTATTATTACACTCACACATACATTTTTTAAATCTTATATAATGTACTATTGAGTGCTGTATGGTAAAATCACATTTTTGTGAAGGTGTCTTTTTTTTATTTTTGCTTTTTCCTGTTTCCCCTTCATCCTGAATGGTGTAATATTGGCATCCTGTGTTCCCAATATTCCATAGATGTTGCCATTTATCCAATACATGCTTTTGATTTCTGATTTACTCTATTTAATATCAGTATCTGCTGTTGCTTGTTTAGAAGACTTCAGATTTTGTCAGATTATTTCCAAATACTACAGTGAGAGATATTGTAAGTGTGTCTAAGTCCTATTGTCCACCCATAACTTTTAACACACTCGTCCACTCTCTCTCTCTCTCTCTCTCTCTCAGCGCTGTACCAGAACTGCTTGTGCTATGTTATTAGCACTTATGACCTCTCAGGTTAGCCCAATATGCTACGGCCAGCTGATCTCTTCTGAGGTGACTTTTATTTTGGTACTGGCGTCTGACGTCATAAAAAGCGGCGTCGCGCCTCAGAGTCTGCGCATCAGCAGAAGGAAGGTTTGTTTATTTTACAAGCGACGCAATGCTAAACGAGCTATATAACGTAATATTTGACTAAGTTAACATTTATGTATACAAATATTCGATTGTGTGAGTTTACAGCGCACGCGAGTTACAGAATAGGCGCGTCTCGTTTCTCTGTAGCGTGAATCTGTAAACATGAATCCAGTCACTGGCGAGTAGAGGAAATCTGCATGTCAGAAGTGATTTGAATGAATGATTCACTCAATCGATCGAATCACCGCGCACTGACGTCACCATTTAGTCAAAAACCGTGTAAATGCACTCAAACTAGTTTTCCAGAGTTTTCATGCACGCGCGTTATTTAATATACTGGTCCCTATGTTTGTTTTTATTGTTATTTCTTTCTGTTATTTTTCTCAGCTTAAACAAAGTGTCTAAACACAAAGAAAGTCCCGGAGAAGCGACTGAGATCTGCTCTTATGATCATCTATTATAAAGATGGCGTTTCTTAAAGAGGACAGTGAAGGTCTGAGGATCACAGAAGTGTTCACACTGAAACATGAAGATCCTGAGGAACAAACAGGTTAGTTTTTATTTCTCAAAGTTCAACTCAGAGTCATTTAATCCTCAATCAAATGTGCAGCTCTACATAAATGAGTCATGTTTTTGAGAAATCTCATATGAGTGTCTTGATAAGTTTTATTTGGCATAAAGTGACTCGCATGATCAGACAAACACTAACACTGCCTTCAGGTGAACCCGAGGAGATCCTGCTTATAATTTGCACTGTCACATGTTCAGTTATAACTAATTTCTAATAATTCTCCCGTCTGGAGTCAGTTTTTCCTCTTATACTCTGGTTCCTGCAGGTAAAAACACTGTTCAGGTGTTGTATTTCAGACATTTGTCAGGTGTTTGTCCTCAAACTGCTCCTGTGTGTAGCACTAGTTTCTCACAGATCTCATCCAAAGCCTTCTGTTGATTTTTGATGATTTTATTTTGTTTTGTTTAATTGAATCACATAAGGCTGTGAACTGTAGGGAAGCGATTGTAATTATTTGTGTTCCCACTGCCAGTGTGGCCCTATACAGGGCCTAAAACTGGCAATTGGCAAACTTATGCCAATGGCCGGTGACTTTAAAAAATGTACTAGCCAATAGTTTTTTTTTACTGGCCATGAAACTCTTTTTGTACTTTTTGAAACTCTCGCAGTTTGTACTACTACTAATGTAGCTAATACGATTTATAATGCTGTTTATTTCATCATTGCTAAACTTTCTAGATAAAAATGAATAAAAACAAACATATAGATGGATTTGTTAACTTAATTTTTTCTCGCCAGTTTCTTTGAATAGTAAATTAATTCATTTTATTGACTGAAAGCTAGACAGTCAATCCAGGAATCTCTCGTTTTCACACACAATCTGATTATTCTTATCCTCAGACAGGGCTCTTGACATGGTTGCACAATTACTAAAACACTATTATATATGTAAAAAGATCAACCGGACATGGGTTACTCAGGGCCGGATTAACGTAAGGGCTAGGTGGGGCTTAAGCCCCAGGGCCCACGGAAGGAGGGGGCCTTGATTGGCTGAAGAATTAAATTGCGCCATGACGCGGGAAACACCTCTTTGCGTTATGCATGGCGCTATTGTGAACTATTCCTTCGAACTATTGATGCTCGGAGCTGCTTTAGCTCAGTTTTGAATAGCCCTGTATAGTCATAGCAGTGACTAGGTGTCCCGTTTTTGTCACAGGAAAGTCCCTTATTTCCCAGCACAGTTCCTTTATTTCGGCTCTACCGCAAGAACGGTCCAGTCAAAGGTCGGCTAACCAAGCGCATTGTAGAACAAAAAGTAAAATTCAAGTAGCATCTGTTATTAACGTGCAGTAAGAGAAGCCGGGATGCTGCTCTCTCATAACCGAGACAGTGTGCGAACAAATCAAATAGCCTACACACAGAGTTATCAAAATGTCCATCTCTGCAGAGTATCTATCTCAAGGGAATACTTGGTTTAAGTCTAACTTAACCAGTTAGAAAAGAAACGTTTTAAAGTAATGAATTTCCCCTTCTATAAAAACGACAGTAATTATCCGGCGCAATGCAATATTGGCGCTGGCTTTCATCAGACAATATATCTGAGGCAAAAAAAAACATGCTAACCTTCTGTATTTGATCGACTTAAGACCAAATGGGAAATTAGAAGCATCGATTTTAAAGATATTTTAGGGATTTCTGCTCTGCTAAAGTTTAAAGTAAACTTTTTAAAGATAACCCTATTTTAAGTATTTATTAAGCACTCATTTAGGAAGTATTGCAATTGTGTGTGTGTTTTTTTTGTTTATGGTATCTGATTAATTTTGTATGCTTGTACACCTACTTTAGTAAAATAGAAAACATTTATAATAATCAAATATAAATAATAATGAATAATGAAAAAATGGATAATAATAATAATAATAATTAGCAAATTAATAATAATAATAGCATAATAATAATAATAACCGATGGGCTTTGTCAGTCTGGTTAGTGTATTTGGTGTGAATTGGGCTCATTGCCCTAATTCATTGTGTCAAATCCGCCATCGGCTGAAGAAAGCATTTTGCCTGATTTTTCAGCAACGAATAAGAGCAGAGCATTCAAGCCAAGAAGGAGCGCACAAAGAGGCCGGCAGTAATTTTGCTGCATTTCTCAAATATTTGCAATTGTTATCGATTATTAGAATATTCATCCATTTTGTGTGTTCACATGCAGCTTTTTGGTCCAGACACCGTCCAATGCGAGTTGGGTTTTTATTGGTGCTAATTATTTGCCGTCTGCTTGGTATGTCCCGGTCCTAAAGTTTGCTTACTGCGTTAACCTCTGGCGTTGAGTTTTAATTAACAGCAAGTCATGCAATAAAACATTTAAAATTGGATAAATCCCTAACACTGCAATTGAAGAAAAATTAAATAACATTTGATTAGCCTGCTTAAACCTTTATACTTTTATTTACTATTTATTTCAATATATTTTTTACTAATAAGTAAATAAAAATATAGTCATAGGCCTAATAATATATTATATATTTATATTAAAATTAGATGGCCTCTGATTATGCTTTGCCAGATCTCCTTAACTAGATGCTGTTCTTGGCTGAAATACATTCACACTTGTTACTTTCAGGGCTGTATGTACACAGAGAGAGGTTGGACAATGGAACTGAAACACCTGGTTTTAGACCACAATAATTCATTAGTATGGTGTGGGGCCTCCTTTTGCAGTCAATACAGCATCAGTTTGTCTTGGGAATGACAGATACAAGTCCTGCACAGTGGCCAGGAGCCATTCTTATTTTCTTCTTGCAGAATAGTGGCCAGGTCACTCACTACGTGATGTTGGTGGAGGAAAACGTTTCTTAACTCGCTCTTCCAAAACACCCCAAAATGGTATAATAACATTTAGATCTGGTGACTGTGCAGGCCATGGGAGATGTTCAACTTCACTTACATGTTCATCAAACCACTCTGTCAGCAGTCTTGCTGTGTGTATTGGTGCATTATTATCTTGATAGACAGCACTCCCCATACAATGTTTGAACCATTGGGTGCACATGGTCACCCAGAATGGTTCGGTAGTCCTTGGCAGTGACGTGCCCATCTAGCACAAGTATTGGGCTTAGGGAATGCCATTATATTGCAGCCCAAACCATCACCGATCCACCCCATGCTTCACTCTAGGCATGCAGCAGTCTGGGTGGTATGCTTCTTTGGGGCTTCTCCACACCATAACTCTCCCGGATGTGGGAAAGTTTATAAAGGTGGACTTATCAGTGTCAGTACATGTTTCACATTGTTCAAAGCCTAAGATTTTGGTTGCTGGCACCATTGAAACGGACATTTGGCATTGGCGTGAGTGACCAAAGGTTTGGCTATAGCAGCCCAGCCATGTATATTGACCCTGTGGAGTTCCTGATGAATAGTTTTGGTTGAAACAGAATAGTTGAGGTGGACATTTAATTCTGCAGTGAGTTTGGCAGCTGTGGGTTTTATGTTTTTTGAATAAAATCTGGGTTAGCACCAGGATATCCCTTTCAGACAGCTTCCTCTTGGGTCCACACAATTACTCCTGTTGGATGTGGTTTGTCCTTTTTGGTGGTATGCTGACATTATCCTGGATACCGTGGTGCTTGATGCATCACAAAGACTTGCTGTCTTGGTCACAGGTGGAGACACGCACCAACAATTTGTCCTCTTTTTAACTCTGATATGTCATCCATAATATTGTGTGCATTGCAATATTTTAAGCAACAGTGGATAAAGTAACCAGGCTCCTGTTCGCTCGCTGCTCTCGGTGTAGACTCAACACTCATCCCTCCTGTCGTAGTGGTGGGCAGATCTAGCTGGTGGCCCCATCGCGTGTTGCTCTGTGCATTCTCGCAGTCCGGGGGAATGGGGCTGCCCATCTTGGGGTCTTAGGGAGCGGTCCAGGTGAATAAGCTGATCCGGTCCCCAGATTTCGGCGATGGTGTAGGTGACTTCTCATCCAATGGAGGGAGCTGCAGGTCTGTGTACTGGATGTGTGGTGTCCTTTGCAGGTTGTCATTTATAGGGTTCTTCCGCTCTCTCTCTTGCATCCTGGAGATTGGACACTTCTGCCAGCTTAATGCCTGACATAAGCTCCTGCCAGGTGGCACGGTTGCTGAGGAGTATGAGTTGTCGTTGCTGAGAGGGCAACGCCTGCAGCAGGCAGTAGATTATGAGCCTCTTGTCAATCTGGGTGGCTAAAGGTTGGTCTTCTAATAGACAAAGATGGGCCAGATGTAGCAACTCAAGTGCCTGCTCTTTGGCTGAGATGCGCTCGCCCAGTGCCCACCGGTGGAACCTGTGCACCGAGAACTCTCCTGCTTGGCTCAGAATAGCCAGGAACTCCCTATGTTTCTCAACCACCTGCCTCTTCTTCTCACTCCCAGGGACGGCATCTGTGAGCTGGTGTTGACGGCGCTCCAAGTCCTCGAGCTGGGTGGGGGAGGATGTCATCTATCTTCAGCCCCAGGTGCGGGTGGTGAAAGTAGAGAGAGAGAGAGTGGGACCCTATGTGGAAAAAAACAGTACAGATGTTAATAGCTGTGTCACGTGTGACACCTCAATCCGCCCGCATTCTCCATCAGTTGGCACAGATGAGAGATCACACGGACACAGAGACGAGGTATAAATCCCAGTAGGGTGATTTATTAAGAAAGTGGAACAAGGATAAAGTGTCCAGGGCAGTGCATTTAGTGCCAAAGAGTCTGGGGTCCATGCTAGGTGAGATGCCGGTCAGGGTGCTCTGTGGGAGAGGAGAGCACAGTGAGAGTCCTGATGTCATTGTGCTCGCCATCTTCATTGACGGCGTCGGTAAATACTCTCCCAACGTGATGCATGGTGCTGATTTAGGTGAGGGAGCCATCTCCATGGCCAGGCTGACACCTCACTGGCAGGTTCAGAAATTTCTTTGTTTTTTCATGGACCTCTTGTCATAAAAGCTGCTGTTAAAACTGTCCTATGATGTGACTGAATCGTAAAATCATTAATAAACACCTTTGCTGTTTATATCTGAGACTGTCCACCAATTGAATGATCTGCAAATGTTTTTAAAATCAGTTTTGAATGAGTAAACATTTTATGCGAGACATTGAGTACTTTTTTCAAAAAAGAAAAATGCCATCTTTACATTTATCAAGATTTTTTTAAGGAGCAGAGGACCCAATACTGAGCCCTGTAGCACTTCATGGTTTCGATATTCTGTGTTGGTTTTCATGTCTGTTGTGTCTTTAAGCTAAGGTTAATTGGTGTTTTTTCACTTTAGGGCTGATTGTGCTGAAAGAAGAGACTCAGAACCTGAATGAAATGGAAGAGAAAGATCAGTATGAGAAACACTACAATTTCTTACCTGATGAACCATCCTCAGTTACCAAAAACACTTCTTTTGAAAGTGCTAAGAAAACCAAATCTAACAGTTATTTCCCCTGTCATCAGTGTGGAAAACATTTTGGTCAGAAATCAAGCCTTCAAGATCACATGAAAATTCACACTGGAGAGAGCCTTTTAACATGTGATCAGTGTGGAAAGAGTTTCAATAGAAAAGCATATTTTGAAAAGCACATGAAAACTCACAACAAAGAGAAGCCTTACTGGTGTACTGAGTGTGGAAAGAGATTCAGTCAAAAGAACAACCTTACAGTGCACATGAGAATTCACACTGGAGAGAAGCCTTTTCCCTGTCAGTATTGTGGAAAGAGATTCCGGCAAATACAAAATCTTAAAGCTCACATTCCTGTTCACACAGAGAAGCAGTATGCCTGCCAACAGTGTGGAAAGAGATTTACTAAAGCAGAAAACCTTAAAGAACACACAAGAATTCACACTGGAAAGAACTTTTTAACATGTGATCAGTGTGGAAAGAGTTTCACTAGAAAAGCAAGTTTTGACATCCACATGAGAATACACACTGGAAAGAACCTTTTAACATGTGATCAGTGTGGAAAGAGTTTCACTAGAAAAGCAGGTTTTGAAATCCACATGAGAATTCACACCAAAGAGAAGCCTTACTGGTGTACTGAGTGTGGAAAGAGATTCAGTCAAAAGCACAACCTTGAGGTGCACATGAGAATTCACACTGGAGAGAAGCCTTTTCCCTGTCAGCATTGTGGAAAGAGATTTCGGCAAATACAAAACCTTAAAGCTCACATTACTGTTCACACAGAGAAGCAGTATGCCTGCCAACAGTGTGGAAAGAGTTTTGCTCAAGCAGAAACCCTTAAAGTCCATATGAGTGTTCACACTGGAGAGAGTCCCTACACTTGCACGCAGTGTGGTAAAAACTTTAAATGCAAATACAACCTTACTTGCCACATGGGAATTCACACTGGAGAGAAGCCGTTCACTTGTGATGAGTGTGGAAAAGGTTTTAGACGTAAATTTCACCTTAATAAACACAAGTGGCTTCACAGAAAAGAAAAGTCTTTTACATGTGATCAGTGTGGAAAGAGTTTTGTACGTGAAGATTACCTTAGGGAGCACATGAGGGTTCACACAGAGAAATCTTTTAAATGTGATCAATGTGGAAAGAGTTTCGCTCATAATAGGAACCTCAAATTACACATGGCCAAGCATTCACCCAAAGATGACCCCCAATAACATTCATCTAGATTTGCCCATGTGAGAATATTTCTGCCAATTAACCTAGCAAGAAACATTCAACACTACTGTGTCTTTCTGTTAACCTTATGGTTGTTTAATTTACTCCACCAAAATGCTAGTAACATTGCATTGAGTAATTTATTTAGGTTCACCTGGATGTGTTGTTTGTAGTATTATGTTCTTTATTTTGAAATAAACCTGTTATTAAGATTGATAATTGTTTATTATTAATTACATATTGTTTTTATTAGCCGGGGTGAACATAACTAGTTCTGTCCAATTCTCAAAGGAAAACCTGGAGATGTTGCTTGGTCATATATTTCTTTATAAACCAGTTTTTATTTTTATATCGTTGAAATCTAAACATTAACTTGTAAATTAATTATGTGATTTGCAATCCATATATTGCTGTACCTTTCTGTGTGCGGGTTAGGGTTATGAGACTGCGTGATCAGCTGATGCTTTCACATTTGCCTCAATGGCCTGGCTCAGCAATTGCTGAAATCCGCTTGCAGTGCGTCAGTTATAATATAAGCAAGCGATTAAATGGATAAATACAGAAGTTGACCAAATCATACATGATTTATCGATTCATATGTGTGGCTCATTTCTGTGAAATGGTGCAGTTGTGTTCTTATGTAAAAGAATGGCAGAGTTCACGTGAACCGCTCCCCAGACCGCTATTTTCAGACAGACTCGGGAACGATTTGCAGGTGCGATTGCAACTTCGTTTGTAAACTAGTGTTGTCACGATACTGGAATTTTGGTACTAATTGGTACTGAAATTTTAAATACGTCCATTTCCCACTAACATTTGAGTGCACACTTAAACACTGCTGATTGGCTATTGTGTTCAATGTTCATGTTTCATGTATTGAATCTAATGGATTATAGTATCTTTATTGGTCATTAAATAAATCTATTTATTCTGTTAATTCACCTGCAGTGAGTTGAGCACTGCCTCTAATTGACTATGAAAATGGATTCAGAAGCAGAGCAGGGAGAAAGCTTTGTCATTTGAGTCCTTTTGATTTATATTCTGCTTTATTTTAGGTTCTAATTTGTGTTGTGCTTCTTTTTTTTTTTTGCTGGGCTTGTTAGCCTTAAGGCTGATTTATACTTCTGCGTCAAGCACACGCGTATGGTCCCGCACAGCCTTGACGCGGTCGCATATCCCTCGCCGTGGCTGACACTGACGCGCACCTCTCAAAAGATTTTACTTCACATCGCATAGTGCAAGTTCTTATTAGTCGACTTGGTAGGGCTGACGAGTGTGGGCGATGCTGAGAGCAGTGAGCCTGACGGAGCGAGTGTTTACAAGTGTCGAGTCCCATGAAGGAGCTCCAGATAGAAACTTTTGAGTTTACCTTATGATTAAAGTTGTTGCATGTCCACCGGTTCTGCCTCTGAATGAGCGAGTTTTAGCTACTTTTACATTAAGGTAGCATTCAGTAAAAACAAAACACCCGCAAAGAAACTCGACACAGAGAAACATAAAAACCTACTGCCAGCTAGTGTTTTGGAAGTGTTATTGCAGAGCAACACAAACAGCACGCAGAAGTATGAATGCACGACTATGCGCAAGGCAGGCGCCGTGGGTCACAGCGATCAATTTACAGAAGTATAAATCAGCCTTTAGGGCATACTTGCACTAGGCATGGTTGCATTGAACCTTGCTGGGGTCCCCTCTCCCCTTCGGCCTGCACTCACATTGCATTTTACCTTCCAAGTCTGAGCACACTTACGTCATCGATGATGCGACTGTTCAGTTTTACAGATGAGAATCGATCTCAGTCCATACAACGGAGATTGTGTTAGTTCTATTGTTTTCTATTATTTTAAGCCGTTTGGGATGCGGTGACATATAGTCGTGGCCAAAAGTTTTGAGAATTACATAAATATTGGAAATTGGAGAAGTTGCTGCTTAATTTTTTATAATAGCAATTTGCATATACTCCAGAATGTTATGAAGAGTGATCAGATGAATTGCATAGTCCTTCTTTGCCATGAAAATTAACTTAATCTTGAAAAAAACTTTCCACTGCATTTCATTGGTGTCATTAAAAGACCTGCTGAGATCATTTCAGTAATCATCTTGTTAACTCAGGTGAAAATGTTGACGAGCACAAGGCTGGAGATCATTATGTCAGGCTGATTGGGTTAGAATGGCAGACTTGACATGTTAAAAGGAGGGTGATGCTTGAAATCATTGTTCTTCCATTGTTAACCATGGTGACCTGCAAAGAAACGCGTCCGGCCATCATTGCGTTGCATAAAAATGGCTTCACAGGCAAGGATATTGTGGCTACTAAGATTGCACCTAAATCAACAATTTATAGGATCATCAAGAACTTCAAGAAAAGAGGTTTGATTCTATTTAAGAAGCCTTCAGGGCGCCCAAGAAAGTCCAGCAAGCGCCAGGATCGTCTCCTAAAGAGGATTCAGCTGCGGGATCGGAGTCCCACCAGTGCAGAGCTTGCTCAGGAATGGCAGCAGGCAGGTGTGAGCGCATCTGCGCGCACAGTGAGGCGAAGACTTTTGGAAGATGGCCTGGTGTCAAGAAGGGCAGCAAAGAAGCCATTTCTCTCTGCAAAAAGTATGGCGAATGGACTGCTGAGGACTGGGGCAAAGTCATATTCTCCGATGAAGCCCCTTTCCGATTGTTTGGGGCATCTGGAAAAAGGCTTGTCGGGAGAAGAAAAGGTGAGCGCTACCATCAGTCCTGTGTCATGCCAACAGTAAAGCATCCTGAGACCATTCATGTGTGGGGTTGCTTCTCATCCAAGGGAGTGGGCTCACTCACAATTTTGCCCAAAAACACAGCCATGAATAAAGAATGGTACCAAAACACCCTCCAACAGCAACTTCTTCCAACAATGCATTTTCGCAGTCACGTGATGTGATTTCGCAGGTCAAAGTTCACCAAGCTTGAACTTTGCAATTCAGTGAACTGCGAAACTTGTCGCACAAGCTTGCGTTTCCGGTCTGACACATTTGCGTGCGTATGAATGGAAGTCTATGGGGAGAAAAGTCTAGTGTGAACGCAGCTTAACAGTAAGCGTGCTCTAGATGTGCGCTCTTGTCCTGGTGTGTTTGTTGTGGTGTTCGCGGCATGATGATTTGTTCTCAGCGCTGCAGTCTAGTCGGTTTCAGTTTCGGTTGGCGCTGGGATCGGAACATGCATGTCGCATGTGTGAGCACACGGTAAGGTGTTTTCACTTATCGTGTGCTCGTGTCATGCGTTCTGTTTGTGTTGTTGTCTAAGCACGTGGCTTGGTGTTTACATTGTGGCCGCGTGCTTTAATTTTGTGCACGCGGTTAACGGTTAATGAGTTCTCTCATTGGCTGCGTGTTCTAGTCTCGTTTCATGTGAGCACATGGCTTGTGGTGTTTCTTTGTGTCATGTGCTCTACCGTCTATTGTCTAGTCCCACCCTCCTTGTTAACCCATTATTAGTTTAGTATGATCACCTGTTTGTGTTAATTATTTCTGCTTATATTCTCCTCATGTCTGCTGTCCTGTGCCAGTTCGTCGTCAATACTCCCCTGTGTTCCTGCTCCAGTCCTGTCTTGCCAGCCTAGTCAAGTTTGTATGCCTTTTTGTGTTTTAGTTATGTTTTTCCCCCTCGGGTTGTTTTTGTTGCCTTTTTGTTTTCTTTTTATTATTAATAAACCCATTTTAGTTCTGCAATTGAATCCTCGCTCCTTTCCCCACCCACGACCGTGACAGTGTCTTTATGCTCCTAGTAATCAGTAATCTCCAGCGATCTGTACAGGCTAGATTGCTAGTGATCGTGACACAAACCATTTAATGTAACAGTCATTCATTCATTTTCTTTTCGGCTTAGTCCCTTTATTAATCTGGGGTCGCCACAGTGGAATGAACCGCCAATTTATCCAGCATATGTTTTACGCAGCAGATGCCCTTCCAGCTGCAACCCATCACTGGGAAACATCCATACACACTCATTCACACTCATACACTTTGGACAATTTAGCTTACCCAACTCACCTGTACCGCATGTCTTTGGACTTGTGGGGGAAACCGGAGCACCCGGAGGAAACCCGCGCGAACATGGGGAGAACATGCAAACTCAACACAGAAATGCCAACTGATTCAGCCGAGGCTCGAACCAGCGACCTTCTTGCTGTGAGGCGAACGTGCTACCCACTGCGCCACCGTGCAGCCCTCATTTAATGTAACACATAATCCAAACAACCAAAAGGCATCGGAAGACCCCATATATCGTAAAATGATGTCAAAGTGGTACAAAGAGTGGTACAAAGCGAAGAGAAGGGGCTCTGACTGACCAAGCATGAATATGTGACTGGAGTCAGAATGCGCTGATAAATTTGCCTACATTTATCATATTCAAACAAGACGGGTTTGTTGTTATTGTACTTGCCTTGATGCACTGTATATGATAGTTATCTTCACCAAATAGATAAATTAACTTGATTGACTAACTTCTAACTAATTCTGTTAACTTGGTAATCTGCATCAGGTTGCATGTTAAATAAGTGGAAATCACAAAATACATGAAGCACTTTTGAAATGTGTGGCGTGTGTAACATTTTCGTGGGAAACCCATGTGGAGGATTTCTACACACATTCACATGGTTTTAAAAGACGATGTTACAAAACTATGAATGGGAAGAGGATTGAGGAAGGAAAAAGGGGGAACTGACACAGAAGCTAAAATAGATGTGGTATGTGTTGAGTATGCATCATTGTTTTTTTTTTTTTCCCATTACTATTTTCATCATTATTATCATTAATATTATTATTAATGATGTCACTGTTGCTTTCATCACAGAATATTACTTTTATAATTAACAACATTATTATAAATTTATTACTATTATTATTACCGTATAAATATTGTCAATATTATTCAGATTGTCATCGCTGACATTCATTTTCCTTCGGCTTAGTCCCTTTATTCATCAGGGGTCGCCACAGTGGAATGAACCGCCAACTTATCCAGCATATGTTTTACGCAGCAGATGCCCTTCCAGCTGCAACCCAGTACTGGGAAACACCCAATCACTCATTCACTACAACCAATTTAGTTCATTCAATTCACCTATAGCGCATGTGTTTGGACTGTGAGGGGAAACCGTAGCACACCAACGCCAACACAGAGAGAACATGCAAACTCCACACAGAAATGCCAACTGACCCAACCGGGGCTCGAACCAGCGACCTTCTTGCTGTGAGGCAACAGCGCTAACCACTGAGCCACTTACCACTGTTTATGTGTTCTCTGTTTTCTGTATGTTGTGTGTCGTGCACTCTTAAAACAAACATAAAACGTTACGAAGCTTATAAGTTGCTTATATCTTTATTTGCTAATATCTTTGATAGGAAAATGATAGTAAAATTAAAGTAGCATTGCATTCACACTCAGTTAAATATATGTTGTCCAATAATCTGCTGAAAACAAACTGTGTGCTTCAACATGAATTTAACTCTGACTTATTATTATTATTTTTATTTATTGCAAGTAAATGATCATCTTAGACGCAGGCTGTGAACAGGACTTTTATTTTGATTTATCCAGGGGACGTCATCAATCCGCGCCGCTCCTGCGAGTGTTGTGAAGTGGCTTGAGAAAGGTTTGTTCTAAAGCTTTTTAAAATTAAGTTTAATAGCTTTTTGTATCGGTTTTTTTGTAGTTTAAGTCAATATAAACCAGTTGTTATACTTTTACAAGCGATGTCACGCGTCTAAACAGCTACTGAATTTAACATGCACCGCTTTAAGTAACGTCATCAACGAAAACACGCGAGTAACAGGAAAGTTGCGTTATTATTTTTTCTAATTGGTACGACAGAGATATATTACATTTATTTTCCTCATTTGATGACTTGGGGAACTTGTTAACTTACAACCAACTCATGAAAATTCATCAATTTCCTATCCCATATAAGAAATTGAACGTTATTGTGAATGCTATCCCAAAAGAATGAATACATCTAACAAACATTCATATTTCATATATAAATAAAAACCATAGAACCCCTCCTTATTATTAGAAGGTATTAGTATATATGATAAGAAATGCAATAACAAACTTGTTCTTTGAATTCTCTAATAAAAAAATCTAACCGCTCCAAGAGGGGAATCGTATTGGTCAGCGTTAATACAAGATATTGATTGGAAAAGAACATGGCTTCTCCCATATAAATATGTAATCCCAAACAAAGCAAAGGAAATGCATTTGAAAATTCTACACAAAGTATACCCGGTCAGTGCGTTTATCTCAAAATTGACTGATATTGCAGATGCTTGTTCTTTCTGTCAGGAAAGTGAGGAAACTTTGACTCGCATGTTCTTTTACGTGTAAAATCTCACAAAGGCTTTGGTCGGATTTCTTAATTATTTGAATAAATCACAATCAATGAAACAAATCTTTAAATTGAAAGATTTTATTTGTTATTATTGTAGTCCAAAAAATAAAAATGAAGAATTTATATATATGGGGCGTCACGGTGGCGCAGTGGGTAGCACGTTCGCCTCACAGCAAGAAGGTCGCTGGTTTGAGCCTCGGCTTGGTCAGTTGGCGTTTCTGTGTGGAGTTTGCATGTTCTCCCTGTGTTCGCGTGGGTTTCCTCCGGGTGCTCCGGTTTCCCCCACAAGTCCAAAAACATGTGGTATAGGTGAATTGGGTAGGATAAATTGTCCGTAGTGTATGTGTGTGAATGAGTGTGTGCATGGATGTTTCCCAGTGATGGGTTGCAGCTGGAAGGGCATCCGCTGCGTAAAACATATGCTGGATAAGTTGGTGGTTCATTCCGCTGTGGCGGCCCCAGATTAATAAAGGGACTAAGCCGAAAAGAAAATGAATGAATATATGTATATATATGTATCACTTTTTTTTATTATATGCGAAATTCTTTATCCACAAACAAAAATTTCTTAAATCCTCTCCGTCATTTGCCCATTTTTTTAATTGAAATTGATTCCTTGCTTAAAGCTATACAATTCAATTCAATTTGTTTATTGTCATGTGCACAGTAAGGAAACAAGTTTCCCTGTACAATGAAATTCTTACTTTGCCATCCACAGGGAAGTCATACACATAATATACACATCATACACAAAAGTGACAGAAGTATAACTATGGAATGTGTATATATATGTGAATGTAAACAATATATAATACTGATTGTGGAGTAATGTAAACCGATGTAAACAATGTACAGTAGTTAAGTGTATAAAATTGTGCTTATTATGCAAAAAGTGCCCAGTGCAATTGGCGTATGTGCGAACAACAGTATAATGGCCGGAGCAGATTGAGTGCAGTTGTATGCATTATCAGAATCAGAAAGAGCTTTATTGCCAGGTATGTTCACACATACAAGGAATTTGTTTTCGTGCCAGAGCTTCTACAGTGCAACAGAATTACAGAGACAGGACAAAAAACAGATAATAAATATATTTTAAAAATAAAAGTAAATAGTGAATGCAAATATACAAATTGACAAGTGTATGTACAGGAATATTACTATATACAACAGCAGCTGTTATGTGCAAATTAGCATGTAAAGTATGTTGTTAAATAAGTGTTTATGTGTATAAAAAGTGTATAGCAAGTAGTGATGTTTGTTTCATAATTACTATCATCAAGTGTTCATGAGATGGATTGCCTGAGGGAAGAAACTGTTTCTGTGTCGGGCTGTTCTGGTACACGGTGCTCTGTAGCGTCGACCAGAAGGTAAAAGTTCAAAGAGGCAGTGTGCTGGGTGTGAGGGGTCCAGAGTGATTTTGGCAGCCCTTCTGCTTGCTCTGGATAAGTACAGTTCTTGGAGAGTAGGGAGGGTTGAACCAGTGATTCGCTCAGCAGTCCGAACTATTCGACGTAGTCTTCGGAGGTCGGATTTGGTAGCTGAGCTAAACCAGACAGTTATTGAAGTGCAGAGGACCGATTCAATGATGGAAGTGTAGAACTGTTTCAGCAGCTCCTTTGGAAGGTTGAACTTCCTCAGCTGACGAAGGAAGTACAACCTCTGTTGAGCTTTTTTGACAATGGAGTCAATGTGAAGTCAATTAATAGTGCAAGCTGAGACGGAGAATATAATGTGCTACTGAGCAGATCTAGCCGTTCAGTACAGTGTAAACAATGTATAGTTTGTCCATATGCTCCAAAAAAAAGAAACTATTTATGTCCACTGGCTGTCCGTTTAAAAGTCTGATAGCTGATGGGAAAAAAGAGAATACGTTTATCTAACAACAAAACATTTTGCAAGTTAATAGAAACTTATGAAAATAGAATGCTTCCAGTAAGTTAGTCTTTGATGCTTTCTGTGTTTTTTATTTAATTTTGTTCTTCCCCTTTATTTTGTTCTCTTTTCTTTTTTCCCTTTCTATTTCTTATTTTTACTTATTGTTCTTAACACTTGCATGTGTCGTGCCAGATGTCGTGGCCAAAAGTTTTGAGAATGACACTAATATTAGTTTTCACAAAGTTTGCTGCTAAACTGCTTTTAGATCTTTGTTTCAGTTGTTTCTGTGATGTACTGAAATATAATTACAAGCACTTCACACGTTTCAAAGGCTTTTATCGACAATTACATGACATTTATGCAAAGAGTCAGTATTTGCAGTGTTGGCCCTTCTTTTTCATGACCTCTGCAGTTCGACTGGGCATGCTCTCAATCAACTTCAGGGCCAAATCCTGACTGATAGCAACCCATTCTTTCATAATCACTTCTTGGAGTTTGTCAGAATTAGTGGGTTTTTGTTTGTCAACCCGCCTCTTGAGGATTGACCACAAGTTCTCAATGGGATTAAGATCTGGGGAGTTTCCAGGCCATGGACCCAAAATTAGATATCAGATATAGATAATAGATATCACTTTTGCCTTATGGCACGGTGCTCCATCGTGCTGGAAAATGCATCTTCACCAAACTGTTGTTGGATTGTTGGAAGAAGTTGCTGTTGGAGGGTGTTTTGGTACCATTCTTTATTCATGGCTGTGTTTTGGGGCAAAACTGTGAGTGAGCCCACTCCCTTGGATGAGAAGCAACCCCACACATGAATGGTCTCAGGATGCTTTACTGTTGGCATGACACAGGACTGATGGTAGCGCTCACCTTTTCTTCTCTGGACAAGCCTTTTTCTAGATGCCCCAAACAATCGGAAAGGGGCTTCATCTGAGAATATGACTTTGCCCCAGTCCTCAGCAGTCCATTCGCCATACTTTTTGCAGAAGATCAATCTGTCCCTGATGTTTTTTTTTGAGAGAAGTGGCTTCTTTGCTGCCCTTCTTGACACCAGGCCATCTTCCAAAAGTCTTCGCCTCACTGTCCGTGCAGATGCGCTCACTGCTGCCTGCTGCCATTCCTGAGCAAGCTCTGCACTGGTGACACTCCCGCAGCTGAATCCTCTTTAGGAGACGATCCTGGCGCTTCGCTGGACTTTCTTGGACGCCCTGAAGCCTTCTTAAATAGAATCAAACCTCTTTTCTTGAAGTTCTTAATGATCCTATAAATAGTTGATTTAGGTGCAATCTTAGTAGCCACAATATCCTTGCCTGTGAAGCTATTTTTATGCAACGCAATGATGGCTGCACGCGTTTCTTTGCAGGTCACCATGGTTAACAATGGAAGAACAATAATTTCAAGCATCACCCTCCTTTTAACATGTCAAGTCTGCCATTCTAACCCAATCAGCCTGACATAATGATCTCCAGCCTTGTGCTCGTCAACATTCTCACCTGAGTTAACAAGACGATTACTGAAATGATCTCAGCAGGTCCTTTAATGACAGCAATAAAATGCAGTGCAGTTTTTTCAGGATTAAGTTAATTTTCATGGCAAAGAAGGACTATGCAATTCATCTGATCACTCTTCATAACATTCTGGAGTATATGCAAATTGCTATAATAAAAACTTAAGCAGCAAAACTTTTTGCCACGACTGTACTTGTATTCCGGTCTCTTACAGATTACTTCCTGAATTATATTGTACATTTCCTCTTTTTTAAATAAAAGTTTCTTAAAAAAAATAAATAAAAAAAATTCACATATTTAAACTCATATTTAAACACAATTTTACACCTCACTCATATATAATAAGAATAATAATAATAAGAACATCTTGTATAAAACAAATTTCTATTCTTTAATAACTGGTTTAAAAATGATATAATTGTTGTCTCAACTTTTCAATGATAGTGGTTTACTGTGTAACTTCTCTGAATTTTTAGTTAGCCCAAAATACTTTACTATAGACTATTGGTGATGTCATTGGCCCATGAACATTTCCTGCTTGTTGTTAAACTATTTCCTAACTGTAACAATAGGCAATTCAATCGTAACTTGACATTAAAACAGCTATCATAACATTATTTATCAATATGTGGCCATTTTTGGATTCTGGGAAGCTATGGAAATTAAAAATGTAAAACAGGAAGTACAATAGGGCCATTGCTATTATTTACATCCCTCAAAATGGTGCAATCCCACAAGGTGTTTTTATGCTTTTTAAAGGACTTTCATTTCCAATTACTTGTCATTCTGTGGAGCTTTGGAAAACATTTATTGCTGAACACCGCCTTTCATTATCGAAATCAAAATGCAATAAGAAAATAAGAGCCGTTTCAGGAAGATTCTGTTACTCTGCCTTATGTAATGTCATATTGGGATGGTTTTGTAAATTATATTTCATGGTAGACGGTTTGGTCATTACCTCAAAAATGTTTTATAACACACAAAATAAGAGAAGTTACCTTTAAACTGATTCATAGATGCCATCCAGACGAGTGTAATCTTAAAAGGCTTAATGATGTTAACACCAACGTTTTGCTTAGTGAATCCTGAAACTTCTGTTCATTTATTTTGGAATTGCCCTCATTCAATGACATTTATTCGCGTCTTTAAACGTTCACGCACGGGGAATATAATAAAATAATACCACACATTAAGGGGAGAGATAATACATGCTTTAACTAGACATTTCAGTTGTTTTCAAAGCCTTTTTTCTTTATCTAAGTTAGATATAGTCTCTGAGGAATCATCCAGGTTTCTGATTTGTAAATTAAATCGAATTTGTCTTATTATTTATATAAAGGTAATACATTACAAAGCTTAAAGTTTATCTAAATCTTTAAAAATATGTATAATAATGACATTTTCATATCACGTTCCTTAAAAAGGAACTAATTACATTAAGTTACTTTATTACTTCTTGTAAATGACTTAATATTGTGTACTGTATTACTTTACAAAGTAGTTTTCAGTTGTGTGTTATGCTATTAATGAAATATCTATAGAGCTTGGGAACGTGTCGTAAGCAACACAATGCATTCTTGGTGTTTAGGACAAGGGAGCCTGATTCCCATTGATCTCTATTGATTTTTTTGTATCATATATACATTCATCAGCAATTAAAGAGCCCCTTTTTGCATTATAAAAGGTCATATTGTAGTTTTGGGGGTCTCCAACAACAGGCTGATATGCATGCAGGGTCAAAAAACACTTTCATTGTCTTATAATATGCATTTATTTTTACCTAATTATCCCAACGACTCCCATATGATTCGTTCAGCGATTCATTTGTTCCCAAACCCCTCCTTAGCGAGATGCTAATCTGCGCTGATTGGTCCGATGACCCAGTCTGTTGTGATTGGTCGACTGCGTTAAGCGCGAGACAGAGAGAAACGCCCACCACGGCTTATCAACAATTTTGAAGTAGTCAGAGTGCAGAGTGTATGTGTGAGCATACCTGCCAACACTCCCGTTTTTACCGGGAGTCTCCCGTATTTCAGACCTATCTCCCGCCACCCTCCTTTTTTGTTATTTCTCCCAGAAAACTCCCATAATTTTAACTGCCCCCGACCGCAAAAAGCTGATCTATTTTTAAACTCGACCGCCGCACATGTGTAGGAACAGCTGATGGTGGCCATAGCAACGACAAACGGCAGTGGAACGAGCTCACAAACGCATTTAAATCCGTAAGCAAAGTGGCACGAGTCGCGTTTTCAACATGGCTTTAGATGCGATATATGAATATAAAGAGTTAATCAGATACAGTACAAGCGGTTACAAGTAACAAAACACAAATAAATACATAATTTGCAAGCTAGAGAAAACAAGGAGGCAGCCATTTTAATCGCACGTACTTACACTTGTGAAATGGAGGAAGGAACTGATCCATGAACTGTGTACTGTAAAGTTCCTGTCAAGCTCTGACAAAGTCCCATACATCAATAGTCTTTTCTGATCCTTCCTTTAACAAACGGCCAACGAATCCCCCGTTGTAAGCGTGTAGATTGTTGAAGCACTTGTCAGAAAAATGACGGGAACACAGCACAAGGCTGAGGCGATAATGCTGAGGTATTTCTGCAAAAACAAACTTCAACCACTGACTCTTCACAGCCTCATCAGGGAAAATAACACTAACTTTCCCTCACACTTCAGAGCACAGCGTCTTCGCGACATGAATCAACCGGGATCTGCTAGTGTTTGTCTTCCTCTTTTTCTTTCTACAGTGTTTTTGGGCGGGGGTTTCAATTTTCCCGGGTCTGGGCGGGGCTTGAGTTCCGTATCGACGTCACGTCGGCACGGCTAAAGACTCGTTACCGCGGCGATTCATTTGAACCACTATGATGCGCACTTTCAGATTTAAGCCTTAGCTGGATATTTCACTTCACTTAGAGCTGTGTTACACACTGCATGTGGAAGGTCATTTTCAAAAACCCATAATAGGGGCTCTTTAACTGTAAGTACTCACACTACAGATAATGAAGAAAATGGAGACAAAATGTATTGAGGTGAAGCTGGTTTTATATTATGCTAATGCTAATATGCTTATGGTTGTTTTGCAGTCATATTTACATGCTATTGAAGACCAATCGTTCAAAGTAGTGCATCACAAGTTCCTACTGTTCACCTCAATACAAAATGTTATGGAATGCATATTATCAGTCTCTCAGACACACAAAGAGCATTTATAAAGATTTATACACGTTAGTCCATATTATTCTGAGTGTTTGTGAGATGTTTTTTAAGATATTTTTTCTGTCGTTTTTCTGTTGTCATTTGTCCACAAACCTGGCAAACCGCAACTTTCCGTGACGTAGACGTTTGTGAGCTCTATTAACTTCTTATAATTATGATTTCAACATTTCCATGTAGTTAAACACCTTAAATTTGATATGTAATAAAAGTAGAATGTTAAATGTAGTTAATTTATGATAATTTGTTGTGGTAGTACTTTTATTTTGTAATTCAGGTGATTTAAGACTATTAACTCCCACTTTGTGTGATTACAGCAATGGAAATTCAATGAGAACAATGAAAGTTATTAATAAAAGCCTTTACAAGCTGACTGTACGTGTTCACGTGAAGGGTAAACATAAGTCATACATCCCAAAATATGAATGTTTTCTGTAACGGCTTGAACTGGTATTGCTAATTTTTTTTGATGTTGTTGTTTTTTTCTCCTAACAGGTGATGTAAGACCATTAATGACTGACTGAAACACAGAAAACCCGCTGAAGCGACTGAGCGAGTAAAAAGATGGCGTTTATTAAAGAAGAGAGTGAAGACATCAGGATTGTAGAAGTGTTCACACTGAAACATGAAGATCCTGAGGAAGAAACAGGTTGGTTTTCAGAGCTCAACCATATTTAAACACATCAATGCCTCATTTACATTAGCAGTGACTTTGTAGCTGCCTGTCGCTCTAGGTGGCGACTTCCTGTAAGCGCAGGTCTGTGTAGGTCTACTTCATGGAGAATACAACCAGCCTCTGCAGGAGCTGAGAGAGGATCACGTGAGCTCTACTGGCATTCCTATTGGCTGTCACTCAAGAAAGTCGATCTTCATTTGCATAAAGTTGATTCTCAACTTTGTCGCGTCGCTCGACACACCCACCTGGTCGCCAACGGTCGCTGTCGCTCACATAGACAGAGGTTGCCGGAAGTCGCTCACTCTCTTGAAATGAACGGTTGCTTGTCGCTTTGCCGCTGCGAGTCACTTGTAGTGTGAATGAGGCTTAATGGTGATATTTCTGCTGTGCTGGATATGGAGAATAACAAGTTGTTTGCGGCAAAATGAACATCAATTGATGCTAAATAGTAAAAATGTCATCATATACACATAATTAAATTGTAAAATGTTCTACATTTGCATTACATAAGGAAAAATTTAGTCCTAAAAAGGTAAGAGATGCAAGATGCGTCAATAAACAGTCTGTAAATACATATAGAGTTGAAGGACGGAGAGTAGAGACTATCGCATCTCGGTGGGCAGTCACATGACCGACTTTTTGACAGAAAACTAAATCCTGGAAATATAAAGAGTTGTTTTTCAATCATGGATGCGAACTAGAAATTGATCAAAATGACCAAATGCCTGGGAAATAATCCCCTTTTTTGTATGAAACAACTTTTATTGTTTGTAAGCCTAGATATGATGACAGCTGAGCTAGACTGTGGGCCCTGCTCCACAATTACGACTGATTCACACGGGGCTTCAGCGTCAATGCTTGACAGAGGGCATGTCTGAAGTTGGGGCTGACGCGATCATCATAGCAGTGTCAGCCAATGAAATTAGTCTGCAATCGGTTGGCGGCTGCATCCGAAATCGCCTATTACTCAGTAGGCACTGAATTTGAATTTAAATTTACTACTCGACTGTTAGAAAAGTACGCTTTATACAGTATGAATGTGAGTAGTATGAATGGAACTCGGACGTACTACATCCGCCATTTTGTCATAATCACGTGACCTACCTGAATCAGTTGCGTCGCTTCACTTCCATTCATGAATTCTCTCGTGGCGTGGGATAGCGTAGCGTCCATTCGATGCGTACTTCGGAATCTTGTCAGAAGTAGTCTTCTACTAATTCTATGAATTCGGACATACTACTCAGCTCGCATACTGTTTTTAGCATACTATATAGTATGGAAGTATGCGATTTCGGACGCAGCTACTGTCTGAGCTGGGGTATTTGCATAAAGCAATCTTATTGGCTGACGCTTCTGTTGGCATTTGAAAAGTTGAGAAATTCTCAACTTCTGCAGCGAGCAACGCCGCCAACGGATCCACAATTCAGTTCGGCAATGCTTGACGTCTCCCATTCAAAGTGAATGGGAAGCGTTGATGCTGACGCCCCGTGTGAATGGGACGTTACAATTACATTTGAGTTTTGACCCTCTTTAGCTCAGTGTTTCTCAAGCTTTTTTGCAGGCCTCCACTTTGGAGCTGCACCTCTCATCAATCACCAAACAAAACACAAAACAAAAAAATAAATAAACTAGGGCTTCAAGTTTAACCGTTAAATTTTTGTTGATCAGGTCTACTGCCTGTCTTGGGTTTATCTTGTGTCTTGTTTTTTTCTCACTCCGATTAAAAAAAAATCCATTTGTAATCGTCATGAGTTACCTGAAAAATCTCTTGGAAATATACTGTAAAATGATTTCTTAAAACGAGTGTAAAGGGAGTAGTGGGTAAATAAAATGTAAGTTAGTACATTCCTTAGCTCAAATGAGTTATTGAATGTTTCTTGCAGCAAATGTAGTGAAATGTAATCTTTTTCTAATCTTTATTTGCTTTTTTTATTGATTGATTTGCTGGCATTGTAATTTCAATGCTTTAAGGAACAGTTTTTTTAATTGAAGTTCTGTGATTTGTTCAGCTAAAGGTACAGCTGTCAAACACAGGTAAACCCACTAAACTTTTCAGTCAGGTTTCCGTAAAAGTCACTCTGCTGAGACTCTACACTCTACTGAGACTTGTTTTTTGTAAATGAAATCTTAACATTCTGTGATTTAGGTGACTTTGCAGTCCTTGTTCTTTTAGACTTGAATGCTGCCTTTGATACAGTTGATCATGGTATTCTTATTCACCGCTTAGAACAGTGTGTTTTAGGGCTGAATTGAGCATCAATATCGCAATGTGTGTATCCGCAATAGTCACCGATTATGCCGCAGGATTAGATTCTTTATTAAAGATTAAAAGATATTTTAAAATAATTTTTATATTATTGTAAAAAATTATTTACACAATGATGACCATGTTATTCTAAGTTTGATTGTTCAAAGTTTTTAATTTGAATACTGTTAGACTCCCCAGAAAACCATAAAGCACTGTTTAACTTTTCTGCTTGCTGTCGTATTTATATATGCTTGTAATTTATTATATTTTATGTAGATGCACAGCATAAAGACTTGATCACCACAGTCCATCTAAATGAATGAAATCTTCCCAAATAGAGCTGTTCATATCATCTGATAAAAAATATATTCATCATAATATATATCGCAGCAAAACAAAACATAATATTGCAATGTCCAATTTTTACAGTATCGTGCAGCTTGTGTTTGTTTAGAATCGTTTAGGTCAGGGATTTAAAAACTCGGTACCAGAGGGGCTGTGTCCTGCTGAGTTTAGCTCCAACTTGCTTCAACACACCTGCCAGGAAGTTTCTAGTATATCTAGTAAGAGCTTGATTAGCTGGTTCAGGTGTGTTTGATTAGCGTTGGAGCTAAACTTTTCAGGACACTGGCCCTCCAGGACCGAGTTTGGACACCCCTGGTTTAGGTCATATCTTTTGAACATTTCTCAAAAGGTCTTCTCCACTGACCTGTGGAGTTCCCCAGGGATCTATTTTGGCCCTGTTGTTATTTTCCATTTATATGCTTCCTCTTGGATTGATTTTTAAGAAATATGGGTTGCCTTTTCATTGATATGTGAATATTTGACTGAATAGAATATGCACATTTGGCGTGCTTTCTGGTGAGAGGGCTTTGAGTTTGGAAAGATACCCTAACTCATGTTATTCCTCTTATCAGCAAAGAGAGAGGTAGGGGTCTAGTCCAGCTCCAGAATGCTCCCACCGCTCCTCTGATTTATGTAGGTATTGGGTTTAAAAGTGTGGAGTTGGGGTGGTGGAGAGAAGCTGAAGTCAAGAGAAAACAGTGCTTGACTATTTATACGGGTTTGGTCTTATGCTGATGGGCTGTGCCCCCCTCAACAGGGTTGTTGTGCCCCTACACAGTTTTAATTTATTTGAACTATATCAAGAATAATTAAAAACAATTAAGCATTGAATGGTCCATGATTTTGTGTCTAATTGGTACATTAATCTAGACTGGCTTGAGTATTAGCGTAAAAGCTTATTCTGCGTTTTGCTTTTGCTGTTGTAAATTTAATGTTGGCATGAGCTGTGTGGATGCGTTTGTGTATGCTGACTACCATAACTGGAAGAATGTCAATGACACAGACCGAGGATTTTACAAACACCAAACTTCTAAAGAGCACCTTTCTTCATACATAATGTGGAAAGAGAAAGACGTGTAAGCAGCAGAAAAGAGATCTCCACTCTTTTAAACACAGACCAACTTCAAAAGAACAGGTACCACGTGTCCTCCATAATAGACTTTATTGGCTTTCTTGTGGAAAATCAGCTACCTGTGGAAATTGGGTGCTTTTGACATCATATCTGAGGGAAGCAGCAGCCTTTTTTTCATTGCTGGACAATACAATCAAAAAGCAACTGTTAACCATAGCTACTGCTGAAATGGGCAATGCCCGAACACTGACAGATACCAATTTAGCAGAGCTAAACAAAGCTGGACTTGACCCGTCAAAGATTCTTAGCCAAGTATATGATGGTGAATCGCTGATGTCAGGAGTCCAAAAGCTGTTAAGCTGAAAAACTTAATAATAACATCCCTTATGTTCACTGCCTTAATCCTCAGTTACATTTAGTTGTAGTCCACGAAATGTCAGCTGAGGCAGCTGCGATGGATCTTTTTAATGTTTGTAATCCCTTGTACATATATGGTATGAAGCCCACAATTTCTGTGCACTACTAGAGTGAGCACCTCAAACAGCTTCTTGAACAAAGGTGAACAGGCCATTTAGTTACCGCCTCCGTCCTTCTGAACAATTTTGAAGAGATCACATCTCTTCTGACTGAAATTGACTCTGCAAGAGCCCATGGTCCAGAGATGCAAATGGAAGCTGTTGGCCTGCTGAGAGAAATAACCGCACCCAACTTCTTGTTTATTGTAAACCTTGAGCACAAAGTACTCACATTGTTGGATCCACCAAATAAGCTTGTGCAGAGGGAGGACACTGACCTTTGGACAGGTCTAGGCATTGTGACCAGTGTAAAAAATGTGCATGCAGTAACTTTGTTGTGATGAGGGAAAGCGAAGACACATGGGGGACAAGAATACGGGCGATTACTAGGTTGAAGAAACAACCGGTCAAAGTGAGGGTGAGGTATATATGTGTATGTAGAATATTTTGTTTAGACTGGTCAGTTTAAATACAAATATGCCGAACTCACCAGCATTACTGTCTGCCTCTGGCCAGTATGGGAAGTTGGTAATTCACATGTCACGCAGAATCCCATTGCTGACATCTCTATTTAGGGTGTGGTCATCACATGGCTTTAGGCTGACACCCTCATTCTGGTTTGTTCCCAGCACTGTCTTAAATTTAGGCCCAGGTCTTTAAATGATGAACAAGAGAGAAAGCGAGAGACAGAGAGAGACTTTAAATGAGTAGAGGACAGGCATTCATGGACTTTGGTCACAGTTACTGAGGAGCGCTGCATAGACAGGCTGCTGAGCTGGGTTAGCACAAAATGAAGAAAGCTGGTGAATTTGATGACAACCCTCTAGCTTTTGCCTTCTGTAATTCATTTAATTGGCATAAAAACATTTTAAAAGTCAAGGGATTACTAATTTACTACAAATAATAAACCTTTTTACAGATTCATGTACTGTTTCCAACCTCTCATCTGACAAAATTCTACATTTGGGAAATAATGCTGTTATTACTTCCTACCTGTATTAGCCTACTATACCTGCTCTAGGTGGAGCACAAGTCCCTCATAGCCTCTCAAAAGGTTTTGAATGGCTCACAGAAAATGTGAAACCCACCGCATTCCTCCTTTTCTTGTTGGCATCAGATGTTTCATGCCAGTCTCCTCAATCCTTTTCCTCAACTGTGCCCTGTTCACAGAGCTCTCGTGATATAAAGAATACAGGCTGTTAAGCATATCGTCCACTTTCCTGGCAAGACATGGGAATACAATATGCCAGTTTGGATGAATATCCGAGACCTCTTGTTGGCCACAAGACCTCAGGATTGGTTATTCTGTTACCGTGGTCGGTGAGGTTGGTCTCCCTGCCAGAAATGGTGGTTGTTTGTGTCCACCAAAGTAGACTCAATAGAGGCAATCAACGAACTTAGGAACTCCAAAGAGGAATTCAGCAGTGCAGTAAGTTCGCCAGTAATGTTTTTTTTTCTTAATTTATCCATCTCGCTGACGAGTTTGTCAGTTGTTAGCAGGGTTGAAAAGTCACATGCCATGTCGCCGTCAGGTCCAAGATGACAAACCTTGGTCTGAAAGTTGTTTACTGCCGACTCGGGTTCCTTTGCTCATTGAAACAGGATGATTTATCCAAAATAAACTGTTGAAAATGAACAAATTGCAAAAAATAAACATTTTTATATACAAAAACCAATGGAAATTGCTGACACCACGCATCGCTCTACTAAATAACCAAACTGGTAGTCAGTTTATCCAATTCTAAAGAATGTGAAGAGCTAAAAATTAGACATTCTGAGTTTACAGATAACACCTTTTATCAGATCTAACCAGGCCTGGTTCTTGCCAGCCACATATGGGTGGGCTGATAGAAATCCCAGGTGGGCAATTTTTGGGGGTGGGTTTAGAAGATACATACACTGTAAAATTCAAATAATGGAATGACGGAATAGCAAAAGTATTGTTGTAATGTTTTTGTTTGGGCTTGATTAAGATGGCATTACATTAAGCGCAAATATGTTTGTTTTTTTAAATGATAATTGCCGATACAGTAGGCTAGATAAATTGTAGGAATAAGGAACGGAATTGTTTATGACAAGGGAGCTGAGGGCATGATGGATTTTTTGAAGCAACAACGGCCACATTACTGTTGCTGGAGCCCACAACAGGCTTTTTTAAAGTCAAGTCAAGTTTATTTATATAGAATGTAGATTGTGTCAAAGCAGCTTAACATAGTTCTAGTAAAGTCCAGATTTCAGAGTTGAAGTTTAGTTTAGTTCAGTGTGGTCTAAATTTCACTGCTGAAAGTTCAAACACCGTAGAGCAAATCCACCGAAGCACAGCTCCACAAGTCCCGATCCGAGCAAGCCAGTGGTGACAGTGGCGAGGAAAAAAAACTTCACCAATTGACGAAGTGAAGGGAAAAAAAACCTTGAGAGAAACTAGGCTCTAATTTTCCCAACCACCACCGCCGCTCATTAACCGAATATTAACCGTTAACCGATCAGATTAATATTAGCCTAAATTATCAATTAATAAATAAAAAATAATAATATTTGATGTCTATTTTGTGTCTAACACATTAAATAGATCCATTGCATTTTAAAATATTGATTTATTCAAAAATGCGAACAACAGCACAGAGCATTAGCAACAGAACATTGTAAAATCTTGATACACCTGCAGTGTTTCCAACAGCATAAAAGGAATAAACTAAATAAAAAGTATAAAATAAATAGGCGTCCTCTAAATATTTTTCCCTTAAATTACAGATTTAGATTACAAAGAACCAGCATAAGCTGTTTAATTCCAATCATATGTTTGTTTGTTTTTGTGTTTTTTTTAGTTGATGGCAAAGAATCACGTTTTTTTTATTGAGATCGTTTCGTCTGTCAAATGAAGGTCTGTTCTTTACAGAAGCAAAACAGACGCGCTGCAGCCCCGGTGATGATGGACAATGCCAAAGCGCATGTTTTTATTTAAAGAATAGGCTACTATAGCAAATATATATATATATATATATATATATATATATATATATATATATATATTTTTTTTTTTTTTTTTTTTACATATAGCCTAGTATTGCATTACTTTGCATACATAAAGCTATAAAATGAAAGTCTCAGTTTGGTGTGGAGTTATCATATATAGGCTATTTTATAAATAGATCTTTTATAAGCACTATTAATATCCTGTAATTCTCCAAATGAAAAATAGGTTGGATATTTGTTGATTGTACCAAATCATCATAATTGTAATATGATGGTGCGGTGCCAGAGCGTGCTCGGAGCGAAGAGAAAACCCAGACGCTCCAACTTGTGGTCATTTCCAAAGCAGAGCACATTTCAGAAAGTTTTTGCGGCTTTTCTCCACTTGTGCAAATAAATGGAGGTGTTTATGATGCGGATCCAGGACAGAAGCATCACCATCAGCGCTTGTTACTTGAAGCAAATATTTCTGGACTTTGTGAATTGCGTTACTCTCTGTAACAGCTTCTCCGTAATCTTATACAGAATAAAGCCAAGCAAGCCTGGCGAGTGATGAGCGCGCCGTTACTTACAGCCAATCAAACTGTTTGGTGTTGCGCTATTGGTCGGGGATTTCAATGCCCTTTTTTCCATTTTTCAACAAAGAGCCCGCCTTCGATTTGCTTTTATCGAATCAAAAATCGTATAAAAGAAAAATCAAATAAAAGTATGTGTATGCTCAGCCCACCTCTGCCTAGAGCCGGTGTTCTGACGATCTGACCTACCTATCAGAATGTGCTACCTCATGTACTACGCACGCCCGAAACCCTTTTGATGTCCCGCCCATAATTTCGAGCTACCGTAATTATCAGAATAAGCGAATACTTTAAATAAGAGTATAAAAACGGGTAGCACATTCTGTCAGCTTCAAAATGTCTATCCGAATAAACTACCACCTTACATTACCATGAAAAACAGGGGTAGCGCATTCTGTCAGCTTCAAATGTCCATCAGAATGAACTACCACCTTAAAAAAACATATTGACACAGGGGTAGCACATCCTGTCAGCTTCAAATGTCCATTAGAATGAACTACCACCTTAATTTATTATCAAAAAACACGGGTAGCGCATCCTGTCAGCTGACAGAATGTGCTACCCGTTTTTATACTCTTATTTAAAGTATTCGTTTATTCTGATAATTACGGTAGCTCGAAATTATGGGCGGGACATCCGATGCACTGCATTTCAATTTGAAAGGGTTTCGCACGTGCGCAGTACATGAGGTAGCACATTCTGAGAGGTAGGTCAGATCGTCAGAACACCGGCCCTGGATCTAACACGCATGTTGTTGGTTTTAACGTCTAAATGCTATCTGTTGCTTTGTGCATTTAAACTGGGGCTAACTTTTTTTTGCTTCAGGTCTGATGGAGCTGAAAGAAGAGACTCGAGAACTTAATGAAATGGAGGAAGTAGATCAGCAACATGATTTAAGGACTGATGAAGAATCCACAGAAGGAGTTCAGGAAACCGAATCTAATTTCAAGTGCTGTCACTGTGGGAAGTGTTTCAGTAATAAACAAAACCTTGAAATCCACATGAGAAATCAGACTGGAGAGAAGCCTTTTATCTGCAAAAAGTGTGGAATGGGTTTTTCCCAAAACCGAAAGCTTCATGTTCACATGAGAATTCACACTGGAGAGAAACGTTTTCCCTGCCCACAATGTGGAAAGTGTTTCACTGTAAAATACAGCCTCCGAGTGCACATGAGAGTTCACACTGGAGAAAACCCTTACACTTGCCCTGAGTGTGGAAAGGGTTTTAAACAGAAAAACAGCTTTAATTACCACATGAGAACTCACAAAGGTTAGAGATCTTTCACCTGTCAATACTGTGGAAAAAACAAAAGTGTTTTACATGAAAATGTATAAAACGTTAAATCTATTATCAGTGTTGGGAAAGCTACTTGGAAAATGTAGTGAGCTAAGCTATTGGTTACTCTACTTAAAATGTAGCTTAACTACACTAAAAGCTACCCCCTGAGAAATGTAGCAAGCTAAGCTAAAAGCTACATGGCAAATGTAGCTTAGCTACATCTAAGCTTTTTTTTATTTTTTAAATCGAATCCAAGTCAATGCTGTTTTAGTGATCAATAAAACTGCCAATGAAACATATGAGGCATAATTGTTCAGTTCAGTTATTTACTGCAATTAATAAGCTGTTCCAATCAGAAACAAATTTTACTAGACAGCAAAAACTAAAAATTCAAGAAATCCAGGAACCAGGTGTTGCGCATTTAAAATACTATAGTAATGTATAGTAAAGGGACATATATAGGAAAGTGTATTATAGTATACAACTCTGTTAATGAATTGTACTACATAATATAGTATTATTAGTTACTATCATTAACTAATAGTAATTAACATAGTACACTTTAGGTTTTACTACAGTAAAAAAAATAAAACTGTAGAAAACTTTGTACAATAGAGCGTTATATATAGGGTTACGTTTACTATCTTACTATAGTTGTTGTATTGCAACTATAAAAGTACCACAGTAAAGTAATTCCCTATAGTATTGTTCAAAAACCCTAAAATATTTTAAATACTGTATTTTCAATAAATTACTATAGTATTTTTTCATGTAAGTGCACTTGGGCACAGTTGCAGAACAAACTGAATAAATTTAAATGGTCCTGCTTCAGAAATAATTCCTCTACAGTCATCTTTCAATCAAGCAAGTTTCTCATGTCAGCCCAGTAACGCACCAAAAAGTTTGTTGTCCACCACCGTAAAACACGAAGAAGAAGAAATCGCCTTTCTCGCCATCATATAGATTTACTTTCATTGGCCTCACTGCTCCGTGAATGGCGGTGGCGTCACCTAATGATCCACGATCGGTAAATGTAGCTTGTGTGGACGCTACTGTGCTACTTGCTTAAAATAACAGATTCGCTACAAAAAAGCTATTTGATTTAGAAAGTAGCGACGCTGCCGCCACGCTACTAAGAAATGTAGTTAAGCTAAGTCACTACTTGTAGCGACGCTACTGCCCAACACTGGCTATTATGAAAAAATTACTTTTATGAGGGGTTGTGTGGCAACTTTGAATATATGAAGTCTTTGAATATAACCATTTTCTAATGGTAAAAACCTATTATTTAAATTTTTTTAATCACACATGACAAAAATAATCCACAGAAGCACTTTGATTGACATTCTCCCTTTCCACAAGCCATGGGGAAAGCCCCGCCCGTTAGTGACAATCTCTACCTCATTAGCATATGGCTTTAATCTTGTTTTTGAATCTGCCATTATGCTGACACACAGGCATTTGTAGCTCCGCCCTCTTTTCAAAATATGTCTGGGAGCACAATCTCATTTGTATTTAAAGTGACAGTCACCAAAATGGCACAATTAGGACCAAAGCCTAACTGGACACTTGATCAAAGCCTAAAAGGGGCAGTTTAAAGAGTTATAAAACATTATTTCTGGGATATTTTGCGCTGAAACTTCACATAGACACTCTAGGGACATCAGAGACTTATTTTACATCTTGGGTATGTATAATGGGTCCCATTTAAGGTGATTGTTTTCATGTATAACACTTTTATCCTAAGGGAGCTGGTTACACCTGGTTATTTCATGCTTTTTTCTGGTTGGATAGTGATTTAATGGTAAAAATGACAGGTTTAAATGCCACTGAAACGCATTCAAGAAGGACCAGATCACTCAAACCACTTCAGGAGGTGGTCTGGGACATATTCCAGATGAATCTAGACAGGTCTAAATGCATCGGGTTACTAAAACCACATATGTAAATTAGACTCTTCCCAATATCTCAAAAAAATGAACGTGAGCATGTTATGGGCTATTTTACATAATCGGATCTAACCGCACTAATGCAACACAGCACTTGATATTTAGGGATTTTTAACGTTATTCTATTTTTGACCATTCATTAGTTGTTAAATTAATATCAAATAGCAACATTAACAGTTAGAAAAGCTTGTTTTTGGGAGAGTAGATTATACACAAATGAATGTAAACCCTTCACAGTTTTGAATGACCAGGTGTAAACAGGCCCAAAGAAAGAGATGAGTTAAAAACAAGGCATTCTGAGGTTACAGCACCTCTTTAAAGTTTCTGTTTATTAGATCTAACATGCATGTTGTTGGTTTTGCGTTTAAACTGGGGCTAACATTTTTTTTTCTCTCTTCAGGTCTGAAAATTGTAGAAACAGATTCAGTCGAAGTGGACATCTAAAAGTCCACACGAGAGTTCACACTGGAGAGAAGCCTTACATCTGGCAAAAGTGTGGAAAGGGTTTCACTCAACAGCAAAACCTTCGAGTTCACATGAGAATTCACACTGGAGAGAAACGTTCCACAATGTGGAAAGGGTTTTACAAATGAAAACTCTCTCAAGTACCACATGAGAAATCTCAAATGTTAAAGATCTTTCGTCGGTCAACAGTGTGGAAAAAGCATTCCTGCAAAACAAAACACAACACAAGTGTGGTTAAAGTGTTACACGTGGAAACTAACTAAAGGAGATTGCATTAGTTTTCGTGTGTAACACTTTTACCACACCACTCTTGTGTTGTGTTGTTTTGAAAAGTGCTGAAAGTGAAGAAGCCAGAAAGGTGATGGAGGTTAATACTGATGTGCAAAGACATCCAATCTCTCAACTGAAATTTATGAAGGGATTCAGGAAAGGATCTGAGCGATACACCATTTTCTGTCGTACCTTCAGACAGTAGAATTACAAATGTGTAATATCTAGGAATAGAATATAAACTGATAAAGTTATACAGAGTGTGTGTCTGTGTGTTTTCAGGCTGCCTAGTTGTGTGAGACTAATAACATTAAAGGTGCAGTATGTAAGTTTGACACCCAGTGGTTGAACTAGGTATTGCATTCCTGGATCAAAACAAACGCAAGTGCAGATTGCCAGATTAAGAACCAAAAGGAGCGAGTCTGACGATCGAGCCTAAAGGCTGGTTTAAATCGTGTTCTAAATAAAAGCAACGACACTCAAAAGAAGGAATATTCTACATATTAAAAGGGGTTTTTGTTCTAACCAACACCTCGAATTGATATATTAGAAATGGCTTCTATTTCTTGCAGCTGAACTGAACAACAGAACACTGTTGTTGTGTCCTCTTTCTTCTTTGGCTCTCGGCGAAGGTGGTCGCACTTTTTTCCTCTCCCTCCCATATCTCTCCTGGCTGGCTTCTCTTGTCTCGTCTTTTTCTATCTCTGAGGCTCTCCTTGCCCTGCTCTCTAAACAAATAAGGAATTATAGATTTGATCAACTGGTCTCTGAATGCAATTGACACCATCTTCTCGACGAGAAGTTTGGGTTTGGGGCAACCCACCTGTCCTACGGGGATGTTCGTAAACCATTTGAAACTTTAGAACTGTGACTCAAAACCAACACATAGTGATTCAGCATGTACATTTAATCATGTTAAAGAGGTTTAATGTGTATTAATTAGATTATAAACCTTACCATTTCATTGGAGTGCAGTGAGTGCACTATTCTGTGCTTCTGAATGGCTGTATTTAAATTTCTGTCGTGTTTTGTCTGGTGCAAACAGCCAAATTGCTTATCAATGCAAACCTCGTCACGTAGCATGTTGTTAGGACACGGGGTTACAATGTTACCTGCTTACCTAATGTTTACGTTCATAATATTTATATTATTTGCTAATTAATAACCACCTGATGTGGAACTCTGAATCTGCGTCTCATTTCGGAGTCTGCTACTGTCCACCGGAGGTCACATTTCGGTCACAGGCGCATACTTTGAGAGCCTTTCTGAATGAATGAATGAAATAAGCTGTTTTCCAACAAGGCAACCCGGGGTGCTGAAATATAATTGGCTAATCTGGCATTGGGCGGGTTAAAAGAACCAAAACAAAGACAGCCGTTCCGGCATGTTACAGACATTTTCAAAGCAGAATATCTGACTTCAGCATTGTTTTTCAGATAAACAAGAATGTTCACTTAGCATGTGTCTTAAATATCTGCAAATATATTATGGTATTTTCATGCTTTAGAAGAGTCAAAAACTTACGTACAGCACCTTTAATATTTACCATCAGGCAGAGTCCCAAAGCAATGCAAATGCTAAGTTCAAGGACGCTGTGCCTTTGTGCCTATGAAGTTTGGGGCAATACTGCCAGGCTGACTGAATAAGCGCTTAAGCATTTGAATTGGTACCGTTATGCTGATGAGTTCAGGGCTGGGAAAGTCTGTCACCAGGCTGACTCTCCTGTACTTCATTTGCATGCTTTCAGATTTGTGTCCACCTCTATGTATCGCAGCCCCCTAAAATGTATAATATACAGAGCAACACTGCACTATATAGAGTTCTCGATGACTGTGGTAGTGAGTTTTCAATAAAAATCCTGCTTCAAGAAACCAGAGAGTCTCCTAGTCGTCGCTTCTGAGTTTACAAGAAGATCTTAAAGAGGACATGTCTGCTTTCTGACAGAAAATCAGGGATGACATTAAAGAAGTTCAAAGAATAAACCAATTTAAAGCTTAGTGTGGTGATGATAACTGTTAACTTCATTTACAACAGAGGGTTTTATAACGCTGTTATAAAAACTGTAAAGCCCAAGACACACCAAGCCGATGCCAAACAACTAGCACCGACGAAAACCAACTGTGTTGTAGAGTCTGGACCAAACATTTGCCCGTGAACACCTCAAGCGGACAACAGCCAGCTGAAACAAGAGTGGAATGGCAGTATCTGTTTTCTTGTTCCACAAAGGTAAAATCGAATGTGCAGACAAAACGTAAACAAAGCAGCGTTCAGTACCATTATCACAGTAATTGTCAGCCACTACAGAAAGATTCGCTCCTGCAAATGTCTGCTAATCTAAATAATCCACATGCAAATATTTGAGAAATGTAGCTAAATTACAGCCGGCCTCTTTTTGTTTATTCTTGATTTGAATTGTTTACTTGCTACGTCACACTCACGCTCTTATTCATTGCTGAATAACCAATCAGAGCGCTCTCTTCAGCCGACGATGATTCTCTTTTTGGTAGAACACACCAAGCCAACTAGCTTGATCAATGCTGACCGAAGCCTGACAAAGCCCAATGGCCGACCATCAGCTTGGTGCCTTCTGACCTTTTGTACTTTGCAGCCACAGATTACCTTGCACCTTTAAAGGAAATGGTGGCATATACATTTTCATGTTTTTTCACCTAGTTGAAGTTACCGTTTACACACAAATGCTAAACAACGAAACGTACCTTTTATTGTATTTGTTTACGTTGTAGCCTATATAAGACATCTAGTGACATATATCTGACAAAAAAACGTATTTATTTAGATGTGTCTGCATGTTTATTGTACTTTATTGACTTTATCGACTGAGTTTTTGTTAGTCGGTTAGTCGCGAGGAAAAAAAACACGAAGTGGCGCAGTCAGTGCGCATATCCACCAAAGTGTAGCCTATTTGTGAACGCCACCTACACTTGCCGGCCACTTTATTAGGTACACCTTACTAGTACCGGGTTGGACCCTCTTTTGCCTTCAGAACTGACTTAATCCTTCGTGGCATAGATTCAACAAGGTACTGGAAATATTCCTCAGAGATTTTGCTCCATATTGACATGATAGCATCACGCAGTTGCTGCAGATTTGTCGGCTGCACATCCATGATGCGAATCTCCTGTCCCACCACATCCCAAAGGTGCTCTATTGGATTGAGTGACTGTGGAGGTCATTTGAGTACAGTGAACTCATTGTCATGTTCAAGAAACCAGTCTGAGATGATTCGCGCTGACATGGTGCGTTATCCTGCTGGAAGTAGCCATCAGAAGATGGGTACACTGTGGTCATAAAGGGATTGACATGGTCAGCAACAATACTCAGGTAGGCTGTGGCGTTGATACGATACTCAATTGGTACTAATGGGCCCAAAGTGTGCCAAGAAAATACCCCCCACACCATAACACCACCACCAGCCTGAACCGTCGATACAAGGCAGGATGGATCCATGCTTTCATGTTGTTGACGCCAAATTCTGACCCTACCATCCAAATGTTGCAGCAGGAATCGAGACTCATCAGACCAGGCAACATTTTTCCAATCTTCTATTGTCAAATTATGGTGAGCCTGTGCAAATTGTAGCCACAGTTTCCTGCTCTTAGCTGACAGGAGTGGCACCCGGTGTGGTCTTCTGCTGCTGTAGCCCATCCGCCTCAAGGTTGGATGTGTTGTGTGTTCAGAGATGCTCTTCTGCATCTGACCTCTGACATCAACAAGGCATTTGCGCCCACAGAACTGCTGCTCACTGGATATTTTCTCTTTTTCAGACCATTCTCTGTAAACCCTAGAGATGGTTGTGCATGAAAATACAAGTAGGTCAGCAGTTTCTGAAATACTCAGACCAGCCCGTCTGGCACCAACAACCATGCCACGTTCAAAGTCACTTAAATCACCTTTCTTCCCCATTCTGATGCTCGGTTTGAACTGCAGCAGCAGATCGTCTTGACCATGTCTACATGCCTAAATGCATTGAGTTGCTGTCATGTGATTGGCTGATTAGAAATTTGCGTTAACGAGCAGTTGGACAGGTGTACCTGATAAAGTGGCCGGTGAGTGTATGTGCACTGCAGAAATGTGAGCTTAAAGCAAGCACAGTAAGCAGCGTAGCCAGGCTCTGAGTGCGCACTTAAGCTCATCCCAATATCATTCCCTCACTCCGTCTCTTCCACATCTACTCCATCAGGGCATTTCCATGAGGCCGGGTTCTTTGTGAAATAAGACGGAGCTCCATTCTTCCCGACAACATATAGATGTGCTTTCTCATAATATGAAAAAATTTGATTGAAGGGAAAATGCAGTGGGTCAGTTAGAATTGCCCATATTTTTGTAGTGTTTCATTGTGCTGTTAGCCTATATTGTATGTATTTTATTTATTATTGTTCATAAATAGTGTTTTAGTTTACCTATATTTTTTATTTTTATATATTGGCTATAGGCTCATTCATTTTCTTTTTGGCTTAGTCCCTTTATTTATCAGGGGTCGCCACAGCGGAATGAACCGCCAACTTATCCAGCATATGTTTTACACAGCAGATGCCCTTCCAGCCGCAACCCAACACTGGGAAACACCCATACACTCTTGCATTCACACTCATACACTACGGCCAATTTAGTTTATTCAGTTCCCCTATAGCGCATGTGTTTGGACTGTGAAACTGTGAGACGAGCCACCGTGACGCCCTGGCTATAGGCTAGCCTATTTAATTTTTTTCATTCGACGTTTGGTTT
>CAIGQV010016552.1:88364-137389 GCA_903798115.1 Danio jaintianensis
GCGTCCCTTTTTGTTTCCTAAACACAAACTCGGCCACTGCAAGTTTAATGGTAAGAGACACGGAGCTTTATGAGTCAAATGAATCACATTTTCTTTATGTATCTTCTTTTAAAGGTGCCCAAAACGGTGTACATAAATAATAATAAAAAAAGACCACAATATTTGTAGATACATGATAAACGTACAAATAATTTTTAAAGCTTTATGTGGTTGAGATAGACACAAAGATTTATTTCATGTAACAAAACATAAAAAAATGGTTTCTGAATTCTAAGTTTAAGTATAATATTTTTCTAACATAATTTAGATATAGGCGTCACGGTGGCGCAGTGGGTAGCACGATCGCCTCACAGCAAGAAAGTCGCTGGTTCGAGCCTCGGCTGGGTCAGTTGGCATTTCTGTGTGGAGTTTGCATGTTCTCCCCGTGTTGGCGTGGGTTTCCTCCGGGTGCTCCGGTTTCCCCCACAAGTCCAAAGACATGCGGTATAGGTGAATTGGGTAAGCTAAAATTGTCAGTAGTGTGTGAATGAGTGTGTATGAATGTTTCCCAGTGATGGGTTGCAGCTGGAAGGGCATCCGCTGCGTAAAAAAATGTATGCTGGATAAGTTGGCGGTTCATCCCGCTGTGGCGACCCCAGATTAATAAAGGGACTAAGCCGAAAAGTAAATGAATGAATGAATGAATTTAGATATAGGCGTCACGGTGGCGCAGTGGGTAGCACGATCGCCTCACAGCAAGAAAGTCGCTGGTTCGAGCCTCGGCTGGGTCAGTTGGCATTTCTGTGTGGAGTTTGCATGTTGTTCGCGTGGGTTTCCTCCAGATGCTCTGTTTTCCCCCACAAGTCCAAAGTCATGCGCTATAGGTGAATTTGGTAAGCTAAATTGTCCGTAGTGTATGTGTGCGAATGAGTGTGTATGGGTGTTTCCCAGTGATGGGTTGCAGCTGGAAGGGCATCCGCTGCGTAAAACATATGCTGGATAAGTTGGCGGTTCATTCCGCTGTGGCGACCCCAGATTAATAAAGGGACTAAGCCGAAAAGAAAATGAATGAATGAATTTAGATATAATTTATGTATTAAATTTTTTAACGAATCACTTTTTCGAGTGTAAATGCAACAAAAACCACAGATATTGTTTACAACAAAAGCGTAGCCAGAAAAGAGAGTCTGTGTGTCTCAGAAAATCTGTGTGTCAGATTCTGTGAAAATAAATAAGGTATTATTACCTTGATAACCCACAACTTAACATATTTAGTTATTTTAAAAGGAAATGAAATGTTATTGACATTATCACAAGTGTTTTTGTTGTGTTTTTCTGTTAAATTATCCATGACGACTGATGGTTATAAAAAAAAAATCTTTTTGTCATGTTATTTATTTGTTTAAGCTATTTATTTATTTATTTTTAATGATAATTTAAGGGATTTAATAACTTTTGTTTTCAGGTTACATTTTCATTTTTTACGCCACAAGCTACATATATATATATATATATATACATACATTATGTATATATATATATATATATATAGGTTCTCGAATCTGATTGGCTGATAGCCATGCGATATTCTGCAATATCAGCACTCATATAGCCTCTTCACCCTTGTGTATTACTCCACCCACCTAACAAGCAGAGGAATAAGCTTGCTACAGTTTGACAAACATTGCAGCTGTTGGACAACATAATGTACTTTTGAGGCTTTTTTAGGCTAGGATGTAGTTGTTTAGATTGCAACTATGCAGTTTATTTATAGCGATGGTGCCTATTTTAAATATTTATAATTTCGGAGATTCAGCGCGCCGGCGGCCATTAGCAGAGCAAAGAAATTGACGGTTGACATTCCGCCACAAGATGGCGACAAAGACCGCATCATAAGTAAGATTTTGCTTGAGCCAATAACAGTATAGTCTAAATAACACACATTGTCACAGATTATCATAATTTTACCTGCTGTGCTTATGTGAGAGGTTGATCTGCAAATTCTCACGCACACACATTATAGAGCTATATGATTTATAACACTGTAAACTTGATATCGTAAGTCAGTCATCAAATTAACAATTGAAAAGCGTCCTAACTACCATGTGATTGTAGATTGTCCAACCGAACAATTGTTCCCTGATTGTAATGTGTACAGTGGTGCGTGATCTACTAATATTTGATCTATCGAATATTTTTTATTACAATCTTATCGTGTAATTAAATACAAAAAATTGTATACATCCAGGTGATTTGAGGCTAATCTCACTCACTCTGTGTGATTATAGTTGCTGGTCAATTCAATGAGAACAATGAGCATGATTAATAAAAGCCTTTACAAGCTGACTGCAAATGTTTACATGGAGTGTAAATGTAAATCACACATCACAAAATATTAAAGTCCCCATGAAATCAAAACTAACCACATTGATTTTGTAAGCTCACGTTGCTAGTTTTGTGGTGAACAATTCATCTGTGCGTGTCATTTAAGAACAAAACAAAAATAAGTTTGCCCTTGTAATCTTTAATTAAAATCTGAAAAAGCACTTCCTGTTTGTTTTCAGTTAAATTGTCCGATTGCGTATATCTGAGGTATTGGGCGTGGCTAACATACTTAACCACGCCCCTCCAGCTGTCAGTGCTATGACAACAAACAGAAATGGTGAGCAGGAGGAGTCTGTTAGGCTGTAATAACTCTCCCCAAACCCTTTTCCCCATCTTTCTGAATGAAATGCCTACTTTACTACATCCAATCAGCTCGCAGTAGGGAAAACAAGCCACGCCCACTGTTTCTCTAGGAACTGATTCACACAAAAAAAACAGTCGCAGCTTCTGGTTCATGCGGACTTTATTGTCTTCTACGACATGGCTTAGTTGTGTTCATTTGTAGAGCTATTTTTTAATGTCATTGTTATTCCACCTAACAGGTGATTTAAAGGCATAAATGACTGACTCCCTCACATCACCAGGAGCTGTTTGAGGTGAAAAACCATAAAGATGGCGCTTATTAAACAGGAGAGTGAAGATCTGAGGATTACAGAAGTGTTCACACTGAAACATGAAGATCACGAGGAAGAAACAGGTTGGTTTTCAGAGATATTATCATAAGTGTAATGAATTTAAACACATTTACAAGGCAGAAATAAACAGTGGTATAAGGCAACTTAAAGCAAATATTATTTTATCAACACCTTTGATGTTAGTCTAGGGCAGGGGTGTCAGGGTGCTTTCACACTAGCACTTTTGGTCCGCACCCGGGTTTGTTTGACGTCAGAGTACAGTACGTGTAGCTAGTGTGAACGTGTCTTCTGAACTCGGGTGCGCACCCACGAACCGTACCCGAGTCCGCCTGAAAGAGGTGGTCTGGGGTACGGTTCACTTCTAGTATGAATGCAATCGTACCAAATAACGGAAGTGAACCGCCAACTGTACAACAAACTATCGTTTTCATAACGTTCATTCGTGTGTGTGTGTGTGTCTGTGTATCACGTACTGTACCTTGGTGACAAGCGTGACTGAGCCAAGGCAAACACAGTGATAATGTCTGCATGTCTCCTAGAAAAACAGCTTATGCAGACATCGTTTGATGTCCTGAACGTTTATAATATTTTTGCGGCAGATAGACGCGAGTCGCTTTCTGTATGTCCAAAACCAAAAGATTCAGCAAAAGCAGAATGACCGCGATGTGCGGACGTCTCTTCATTTTGGTGCTTTGCTTTCGTGACTGTCACCTAGCAACAGCCATACACACAACAGCAGCTCGATGATGCAAGCGTACTGGGGTTCAGAAGGAAAAAGACAGTGTGAACACAAACCAACCGAGAAGGTGGCAAGGGGGGACAATCGAACTTGGGTACGGTCCAGGCAACTGAACCAAGTGTGAAAGCACCCTCAAACTCAGTTCCTGGAGGACGCTGCACAGTTTAGTTCCCTGCTCCAACACACTTACCTGTAGGTTTCAAACAAGCCTGAAGAACTCAATTAGTTTGATCAGGTGTGTTTAATTAGGGTTGGAACTAAACTGTGCAACGTTGCGGCCCTCCAGGAACTGAGTTTGACACCTTTGTTCTAGGGTAAAAGGGATAACATTTAAGGTGTGGCAGTTTTACCATGTGATGGTATACCAATAGCCACGTTTCCACTATTGCCCCTAAAGCGAGCATGCCAGGGCCTGTCGCGTTTCCACTGTCACTTCCGGGGCCTGATCGGGTCAAAGCGGGGCTTCCTCAGGGAAGGAATACCTTGGGCTGCCGAATACCTTGGGCCAAAGAGGGCCAGCTGGGGCTTTGGGGCAGAATGAAAGGAGAGGCGGAGTTTGCCCGAGTCTGGTAAAGATGGCATGCCGCCATTACACTAGTTTTCCGATCGCACACAAGTACATGAGCCAAAAAAAATAAATGAATAAGGGAAAGAAAAACATATAGCTGGTAAGTTTAAGATAGGCTATTCAATAAAACACCTTATAGGCTAGGGGTCTTTTTTTTTTTGCTTAAGTTCGCCCTTATGTTTCCCTTTTAAATGTAAGGGTGTTGCATAAAATAATTAAAGTTGTAATTTAATAAGTGATATTACTTTTCTGCGTCCTCCTTGATGTTTCAATAACTCATAATAATCTTTACACCACATTAAAGACACAGCAGCCAGTAACTTTCAGTTGTCAAATAATATGCAACATCCTTAAATTATTCTCTTAAATAAAGGGGAATCACCTATTAAGTGTCATATAGCCTAGGGAAAAATGTATATGTTTTAGGTCTCTCTGGAGCATTTGGGCTGAATGTTTGACGGCGTCTACCAAAATGAGGATGTTATGAAATATGTTTTATACCGAGTTATTACCAGAAAATTTCTGTGGTTTTATATTATGGATGGTGCGCTGGGTCATAGTTAGTGGCGAGACCACTTGATGTACGATGCCAACAGTCGGTCGGCGAGTAAACAAATATAATGAATGAAAATACAAAGGCTATTGGCACGGCCCGGCCCGATAAAAGCCCTGGCTCGCACTGGCCCGACAGTGGAAATGCAGCTAATCAGTAATGTAATTTTAAAAGTGTTCAATTCTCGCTAACATTTGAGCGCAGTCTTAAACACTGCTCCAATGTCCCTGTATCTGTGGTTACACTCAGTAAGCAGCGGTGAGTTCGGCGAACTGATGACCTTCACGGCCAATCACAGTCATTTCTGTTGAGTACATGAACACAGTGGTCAATCATCACTGTTTAAGACTGTGCCCAACGGCGCTCAAATGTTAGCAGGAAATGGACGTTAACATTAGATTACACACAGTTAACAAGCTACCATTATATTGATCTTCAAGTGTGCTGCTTTGTGTGTTTAAACTGGGGCTAACTTTTTTATTTGTTTGCTTCAGGTCTAATGGCGCCGAAAGAAGAGACTCGAGAATTTAATGAAATGGAGAAAATAAATCAGTATAAGAGACAAGATTTACGGACTGATGAAAAACCCACAGAAGGAATTCAGGAAACCAAATCTAAATTCAAGTGCTGTCACTGTGGGAAGCATTTAAGACATAGACAAAACCTTAAAACCCACATAAGAGTTCACACTGGAGAGAAGCCGTTCACCTGCAAACAGTGTGGGAAGTGTTTTTCTCGAAATCAGAATCTTAAAGCTCACATGAGAGTTCACACTGGCGAGAAAGATTTTACCTGCCAACAATGTGGAAAGGGTTTCACTCGAATCCAAAACCTTAAAGTTCACATGAGAATTCACACTGGTCTGAAGCCGTTTACTTGCCCAAAATGTGGAAAGGGTTTCAGTCAAAAAGCACATGTTATAGACCACATGAGAGTTCACACTGGAGAGAAGCCTTTTATCTGCCAAAAGTGTGGAAAGGGTTTCACTAAAAAACAAAACCTTCATGTTCACATGAGAATTCACACTGGAAAGAAACCTTACACTTGCCCTCAATGTGACAAGCGTTTTACACAGAAAAACAGCCTGGATTGCCACATGAGAACTCACAAAGGTTAGAGATCGTTCACCTGTCAATAGTGGAAAAAGCTTCCTTGCAAGACAAAAAACACAAATGTGGTGTGGTAAATGTTTTACCCATGAAAACTAACTTAGGTTGATTACATTTTCATGGGTAAGCGCTGAACTGTAGAAGACACCGTTTTGTATAATACTTACGGTTTGAATTATAGTTATCTTGTTTGATTTATAGTTTATTCAGTCCTAAAGTGGCTGTTTACACCTGGTCACTTCATGCTTTTTTTCTGGTTGAATAGTGGTCTGATTGTGAAACGTACAGGTGTAAACACCCCTGAAACACATTCAAGACGGATATAAACCTGATCACTCAAACCATTTCAGGAGGTGCTCTGGGACATATTCCAGATGAATCTCGACAGGTCTAAATGCATCTGGTTGTTAAAACCACATATGTAAATTTAATGTAAATATGTAAATATAACAGCGCTAATGCAACTTGCAAAGCCACAGTTGACAGTTAGCGGTGTTTGTTATTGTTTTACTGTACCACAAGTGAAGTACGCAAAGCCTCCTGTAGTCTACAATCATTTGTATGCCGAATAAGATATATATGGCGTATGATTCGAAATTTTACTCCTGGTCAGTTGGGTGCATTTACTGAGGAATTGGAAGGGATGCTGTTCTCATTCCTCACAGATAAAAGCCTGCTTGTAGTATTGTAATATAACGCTTAGAGAGTTGGACTTGCAATCCAAAGGTCGCAGGTTCGAGTCCTGATACCAGTAGGGATTGTTGGTGGGAATATCCACCTCAATACCACGGCTGAGGTGATTCCCTTGAGCAAGGCACCGAACCCCCAACTGCTCCCCGGGTATGTGTTCACGGGTGTATGTCGCATTGGATAAAAGCTTCTGCTAAATGCTTATATTTAAATGTCATCATTTAACCTTAGGCAGCTTTTCACAAGTATATATAAATCTGGCATTCAACTGGACCTTCTTTATACAAGACATTGCACTTTAGATAATGTCACTGTTAAACTGTTGCACACTTCTGATCACTTCACCATTACTTTCGACATGTGTTTTAGATGCAATCTGTGCTCTCTGTCCTCCACTCACTTCTCCTCTTTTGTTACATCCGCTCTTCCCTCACCCACCCAGTTCTCACTTCTGGATGTTAATAGTGCAACAGAAATGTTCTGTTCCACTTTAACATCCTGCCTAGATGAGATCTGTCCTCTCGCCACCAGGCCAATGCGCACTACTCCCTTTAACCCCTGCCTTTGTCTAGTCTCTGCGAGGCTGAAACTGGAACTCCACTCTGCTGGTTGGAGTCTTACCTCACTGGCCAATCTTTCAGGGTTGCCTGGAGATGACAGTTATCCAAAGCACATCACCTGGTCATAGGGGTACCTCAGAGATCTGTGCTTGGTCCCATTCTATTTTCAATTTACACCACATTACTAGGGACCATCATCCAATCACATGGCTTCTGTTATCATTAATTTCTCCATCCATCTGATCCTACATAACCAGCTGTCCTTCAAAGAACACGTCAACATCAGAAAGAGCAGACCCTTCTTGACCGATCGTGCTGCACAATGTCTAGTCCAAGATCGTCATTTCTAGGTTGGACTACTGTAATGCTCTTTTGACTGTACTCTCTTCTTGTATTCTTAAACCTCTACATATGATCCAAAACACTGCAGCTCGTCTGGTCTTCAGTGAGCCCTTTCCACACCTCTCTTTATCTGCATTGGTTACTGTTTGAAGCTTGTGTCAATTTCAAATCATTGATGCTTGCTTACAGAACAGCCATTGACTCTGTACCCTCTTGAAAGTTAACATCCCCTCCAGGAGCCTACTATTGCTAAGTGAGTGGCCTTGTGGTACAATCACAGAAAGGCTCTAAATCATTTTCCAGACTCTTTTCTTTCGATGTTCCTTGCTGGTGGAATGATCTTCCCATTCCCACATGGACTGCTGATTCTCTAGTATCATTCAAACACTCATCTTCTCCACTAACACTTGAGCATTTAATTGAAAATAGAATTCTCCTCCTCCTTTGCGCCAACCCTGATCAAATACAGCTGATCCAACTAATCAAGGTGTTCATGACCCTTTTGAACACCTCGATTATTTGGATCAGCTGTGTTTGATAGGGTTGGAGCAAAACTGTGCAGAGGTGCGGCCCTCCAGGAATTGAGTTTGAGACCTATGCTCTAGTTCTTATAACTTTAATCACTAACAGTTCCCTTGTATGAGTAGCACTTCTTGGTTGTATTGCCTCTTGTTGAATCGCTGAATGCCTCCTCAATTGTACGTCACTTAGGACAAAGGTGTCTGCTAAATGACTAAATGCAAACGTTTCTGTAAAATGTTTAAAAATGGTGTATCTAATGCTTTACTGGACATAACCTAGTTAAATTTGCATATAGTGTGGGATTTGAAGATTGAATTTATTTTCATTTAGCAGAGATGCCTTTATGTATGTGGCCAAATGTAAATGGAATAATTTTCACAAATTAAATAGCTATCTGATCAGAGAAAACAAATGACGTGACCAGGTGTAAACAGGCCCAAAGAAAGTGATGAGTTAAAAAGAAGACATTCTGGCATTACAGATAACACTTCTTTAAGCAGCTGAGTGCTTATTAAAGCTAACATCCATGTTTCGGTTTTGATGCCTAAATGCTATTATTGATGCCTATATGTTTTGTTTTTTTGGCTTCAGGTCTAATGGTGCTGAAAGAAGAGACTCGAGAACTTTATGAAATGGAGGAAGTAGGTCAGCATAAGAAGCAATTTAAGGAATGATAAAAAAATCCACAAAAGGAATTCAGGAAACCAAATCTAATATGTGCTGTCACTGTGGGAAGTGTTTCTGTCATGAAAAGAACCTTAAAATCCACATGAGAATTCACACTAGAGAGAAGCCTTTCATTTGTCACAAGTGTGGAAAGGGTTTCACTCAAAAGCAAAACCTTCAAGTTCACATGAACCTTCACACCGGAGAGAAACATTTTAATTGCCAACAATGTGAAAAAAGTTTCTCTGTAAAACACACATACTGCACATGAGAGTTCACACTGGAGAAAAACCTTACATTTGCCATGGATGTGGAAAGGCTTTTAAACAGAAAAGCGGCCTTAATAGCCACATAAAAACTCACAAACATTAGAGATCTTTTGCCTGGCAACTGTGGAAAAAAAAAACCTTCTCCACGATGGACGTGCAGTGTTCTCCAGCCTCCGGTGGCTAGACTGTAGCTCTGCACAAGTAGTTTGGCAAAAGGAGAAATGGTCGTGCCCAACTGAGCCTGGTTTCTCTCAAGGTTTTTTCCTTCACTTTCGTCAGTTGGTGAAGTTTGTTTCTCGCCACTGTCGCCACTGGCTTGCTTGGTTTGGGACTTGTCGAGCTGCACATCGATGGATTTGCTCTTCAGTGTTTGGACTTTCAGCAGTGAAAATGAAACCACACTGAAGCTCTGAAAACTGGACTGACAGAAAATAAGACTACTAGATTAATCAGTAAAAGCAATAACAGAAACCGTAATCAAGGAGTATTAAAAGTGAGAGAAAATAGATGGGTATTTAATGCGGATATAACCACAGATTTAGTGGATTTAGGATGAGCAATTACAAACGTTTGATCACCTCATGCTCATCTAAACAGGCCCAGAGTGGTTGTATGAATGTTTGCTCATGCCTGGTAACCAAGTCCCCCATTAACACAGTAACTTATTATTCTAAGGAGGATGATAAATTAAAGCAACTGTAATGGGGTTGCAGTACACAAAGTATGTGATCATAAACTTTAAGGGATAGTTCACCCAAAAATGTCAATTCTGTTATTAATCTAGTTTCTTTTCGCCGGCAGCTAGCTCTCTGCAACTCTCACACGGTCACCCACTGAAGCTAAGCAGGGCTGCGCCCGGTCAGTACCTGGATGGGAGACCACATGGGAAAGCTAGGTTGCTGCCGGAAGTGGTGTTAGTGAGGCCAACAGGGGGCGCTCAACCTGCGGCCTGTGTGGGTCTTAACGCCCCAGTATATTGATGGGGACTCTATACTGCTCAGTGAGCGCCGTCTTTCGGATGAGACGTTAAACCGAGGTCCTGACTCTCTGTTGTCGTTAAAAATCCCAGGATGTCCTTCGAAAAAGAGTAGAGGTTTATATTATTTATAAATTTGCCCACAGCTTTTTCTGTCCATCATGGCTTCCTAACCATCCCCATATGATAATTGGCTTCATCACTCTGTCTCCTCTCCACCAATCAGCTGGTCTGGCGCAATATGGCTGCCGTCGCGTCATCCAGGTGGATGCTGCACACTGGTGGTGGATGAGGAGATTCCCCCATTGTGTAAAGAGCTTTGAGTGTCTAGAAAAGCACTATATAAATGTAAGGAATTAATTAATTAAGTTTATTCAGCAAAGTCTGTCTGTTAGCATCTGAGTAGTCTACTAAGTTGCCAGCACACCACAAATAGCGGGTTGATTTCTCAATTGCAGTGGGCCACAGAAATGTGTTTGGTTGTGTTGGTCTTGAGTTAAAAAAGATTGGGAATCATTGGTCTATCAAGACTGACTGGTAGCACTAGTGTTCCAGTAGTGTTTGTTTTGTTTGTATGCTACAAATCCAAATCAGGAAAAGTTGGGACAGTATGGAAAAAGCAAATAAAAAAACGAAAGTAGTGATTTTTAAATTTACTTTGACACGTATTCCAATTTTAGTTCTTGCAACGCATTCCAAAAAAAGTTGGCACAGGAGCAGTTTAAGGCTGATAATCAAGGAAAATTGGTTAAATAATGATGTGATTTGAAACAGGTGATGTCAACAGGTGATTGTAATTATGATTTGGTACAAAAGCAGCATCCAAGAAAGGTCTAGTCCTTTAGGAGCAAAGATGGGCCGAGGATCGCCAGTTTGCCAACAAATACATGAGGAAATTATTCAAATGTTTATAAACAATGTTCCTCAAAGAAAGACAGGAAGACATTTGGATATTTCACCTTCAACAGTGCATAACATCATTAAAAGATTCAAGGAATCTGGAGGAATTTCAGTGCGTAAAGGTCAAGGGCACAAGCCTAAGCTCAACTACCGTGATCTCTGATCCCTCAGGCAGCACTGCATCAAGAATCCTCATTTATCTAGAAGCGATATCACCACATGGGCTCAGGACTACTTTGGCAAACCTTTGTCAAGTACCACAATACAACGTTACATCCACAAATGGCAGTTAAAACGGTACTGTGCCAAAAGGAAGCCCTATGTTAACCGTATTGTGTCCAGAAGTGCCCTTGGCAAAGGTAACTTGCACTTCTGTGATGGCACAATTAATGCTGAAAAGTACAGAGATTTTGGACCACAATTTGCTGCCTTCTTTTCCAGGGACACCCATGCATATTTCAAAAAGACAATGCAAATTGAAGAGGATACAGGTACTTGACTGGCCTGCCTGCAGTAGAGAATGTGTGGTGCATTTTGAAGCGCAAAATGTGACATCAAAGACCACGTGCTGTTGCCCATCTTAAGACTTGTGTGCAGGAAGAATTGGACAAAATTACACCTGAAACACTTCGTCACTTGGTGTCTTCAGTCCCTAACTATCTTTTAAGTGTTGTGAAAAGAAATGGCAACATTACAAAATGGAAAAAATATATACAACAAGGTGGCAACACCAAAGCTCAAAAAATTCCAATTTATTAAATTAAAAAGGCTTACACAAAGCGTGTAACGTTTTGAGCACACCGGCTCTTCATCAGACAGTATTAATCACAGCATGTTGCTCTTTTCATACACTTCTGGATCACATGATCTCATACATTCTCACAACAAAAGAAAAATAGAAAAATACACATTAGTAAATTACACAACTTACATTTTCAAAATAAAAATACAAAAACAAATCCTAATAATACATCACAAGTAAAGAAAAACACAACATAATGTAACAAAATATTGCCAAAAACTTTTACCCAAATACATCTAATTAAACATTAAAGCAATGGACGAATATCAAACTCATTTAAACCTCTTGGAGACAATGTATCTAAAGTGAAAATCCAAAAGGCTTCACGTTGTAACAGCAATTTATCGAGATCTCCCCCTGACGTGGACCCTTAACAACCTCAATTCCAATGTACTGTAGAGTGGAGACAGAATGTCTTGTCATTGAAAAATGCTGTGCAACCGGACTTCTAGGATCATGATGCCAAATAGCACCTCGATGTTCGGACACGCTAATTTTGAAAGGCCTACTCGTCTTACCAACATAACATAAACCGCACGGGCACCACAGCATATAGATTACATTAGTTGTATTGCACGAAATCGTGCCTCAAATTTTAAACATTTTTGCTTAAAGTTGACGTTGTGTGTGTATGTGAAATTGCATTGTTGACAATTTCCACATTTAAACTTCCCATGTGGTATATTATATGGAACAGGTTTCAGATCAGCTCTTAGCAACATATTACAGATATTAAACGTTCTTTTATGTACTAGACAAGGTGAATTCTCAAAACATTCTTTGAAGGTAGAATCACTTGCAATGATATGCCAATGTTATCATAGCACCTTATTAACGTCTTTAGTCACAGGCGAATATTTCATATAACAATACGACGTTCATGCTCTTTTTTTTTTTCTTTTTTTTAAAAACCAAGCTATCCTCTTATGACATATTGTTGAAGTGGTTATAAGCAGATTGTATCCATTCCTCTTTATAAGACCGTTCTCTAAATCTGTCTGATAAACTTTGTGATTGCTGTTGAAAATCTTCATCTCCACTGCAAAGTTGTCGGGTATGACTAAATTGAGAAATTGGTAATAGCAAACGCTTTAATGGTACTGGATGATACGAGTTTCCACGTAAAATAGTATTATGATCAGTGGGTTTCGATATAATGACGTTTCTATACCGGATGCAGTCAAAAATACAAGTACATCTAAAAATTCATCTTCTGCTTATGGAATTCCATAGTGAACTTTAAGGCATTAGAACTATTGTTGACATAAGAATGGAATTCCAATAACTCCGATTCAGTACTACTCCATATTAAAAAGACATCATCAATGTATCGTTTCCATAGAACAAAATGTTTGAAATGTTTTGAAATTCAAAGCAGAATTTAAGATAAACTGATGTTCAAACATTCCCCAAAACAAAGATGCAAAACTCGGGGCCATCTTAGAGCCCATGCTCGACCCACATGTATTCACATTCAGATTTAGTTAAAAAGCCTGTTTCTTTATAAAAAAGTTAACGTATTGTGTATAGTTGTTTTGAATTGAGCCACCGGGTTATTTTTTATAAAACACGGGATCAGAAAGGAGGAGCGGTTGTGATTTAAGACCGATTGGATTATGAATTTGAAATACATAGACCACTTTCTAATCAGGGTGGCGGTGACAGATCAGCAGCATTAAAGAGTCGTGGTGAAACACATGAAAGCGGTTTGGGGCTCTGTGAAAGTCTCTGTGGTGACAGCAGATGCACAAAAGCAAATGGTGAGCAGACACAAAGGCAAGGACAACGCGATACAAAGGCAGAAGTGATGTCAGTGACAATGCATAAGCCAAGGAATTTCTTGAGTTTCAAAGATTTATAGCATGGGAACTCAGTCTGGACCATATGACGCTTGTCCAATGGCGGCAGTCGTAGTAGGGGTAAAACACACCTGGCGTATAAATGAAGTTTAATAAACTAATTTCGAGAGGAGCACGTGATATGATTGATCGCAGCTGGTCTCACATCAATAATCATTGCTAGACCAATCAGATGAATTCTAGCCTCCAATAAATAAACCGATTTATCCTACCTTCCTTATCTTTGTTTTGAAGAATCCCACCATCCACCCCATCTCCCCTTTCCTCCTTTACCAGGGGGAGCTCTCGAGACCTACCTGATCTCGGACCCCTTGTCATGCTACATGACCAGGCGGGAGCCCTGGGCTCAAGTATCTCCGAGCTCAGCGTTCTCTCCCAGGACAGCATGCCAAATCTGCAAATTGTATCAAGCAATAGCTAAGTGTGAACTGTTGAAATCAGAGAACAGGCAGAAAACCGGAATTGAGAACCACTGCCTTAGGTGAAAGGTTAGCTGACATACAATTGTTGGCATTAACTTGCTGGTCCAAGGAGGACAGGGGGCATGATATAACCATCTGTTTAGCGTCAATTCAGGGTACCTCTGGGGCTCAGTTCTTAGCATGTCAGACAGCCCGTCGACATCAAAGAATTGAATGGTGTTGGTATGACTCGTTTGAAATGGACAGTTGAATCGTAAGTCAGGTCAGCAATCTGTGTATTTCTGTCATAACACGAACATACCTTATATTATCAATATTTTTTATTAATTTAAAAATTATTAAAGTAAAAATCTGTACCATCTACAGGGAAAATCTGTTAAATTAATTTAATGTAAATATTACATAAAATTACCGTAAGATATCTAAACTTTGTTTTTGAGAAAGTAAGCAGCACCCAGAGTGTCTGAAATCTCACCATACACACTCACTCACTAATAAATGACCACAAATGAGTGAATTCAGACACTGATGAACACCTGCTGTTAACAAGAACAGTCACTGAAGGAAAGAACAAGAAACAAAACTACAGCCATTTAGGCTCTTGATCATTTACTCTTTCACATTAATGTTTCTCTGGTACAGTTTATAGCTGTATTTCTGAAGCGTATCAGTTACGACAAGAAAAGCTAAGAGAATTTGTACATGGTTAATTGTCACAGACAATAAAATAGCTGTTAAAGTTTTATAGCATGCTAGAGATGCATCAGCAATTGCACCAACTCTTGCATAAAATCTGGATTAAAGAAGATATGCCAGCAGATTTACGAGATGCTAACCTCGTGACTATCTACAAGCAGAAAGGTAACAGGTCTGAATGTGGAAATTAACGTGGGATCTCCTTGCTGTCAACTGCTGGAAAGATCCTCGCTCGAATCCTGAACAATCATCTCAGCAGCTTAGCTGAACGAACTTTCGTTCAACTTTTGTTGCAGGCCGGTTTCAGACCAACGAGAACCACAACCGATATGATCTTCTCTTTGCGACAGCTGCAAGAGAAATGCAGAGAGCAGCAACAACTGCTATACATGGCCTTCATCAATCTAAGGCTTTTTATCGCATAGTATATTCTTGCCAAGTATGGGTGTCCTGATAAGTTCATTCGCGTCCTTCGACTTCTTTATGATGATAAACTTGTCAAAGTGCTAACCAACGGAGGCAGCTCTGAGCCTTTCAAAGTTACGTCTGAAGTGAAACAAGGCTGTGTGATTGCACCAACAATTTTCATCATGTTCATCACAGCAACGTTGCAAATCATTCCAGATGATCTTCCACCAGCCATAAAGATCTCCTATCAAATGGATGGAAAGCTTTTTAATCTCGCTTGCCTGAAGAGCAAGAGAAAAATGGCAATACAAAGTTTGATGGAATTTCAATATGCTGACGAAAACAGTGTTGCTGCGCAGACAGAAGAACACCTGCAGCAGATCCTGGATGCCTTCCATCAGACATATACCAGGCTCGGACTCAGCATCAACATTGAAAAGACACAGGTACTCTATCCAGCTTCTTTAAACACCCGTGGACTCAATCTTCCATCAATTCAACAACAGTACTCCACTGGAAAATGTTAACAACTTGTTATCTTGGAAGCTACTTGTCTGCAAATGTCGATCTCCTCACAGAGATACAGCACCGTCTAAAGAGTGCCGGTGCAGCCTATGGTTTTTCTTCAAAGTTCAAGATATTCAGAAGGAGACAAAACTTGTATACTGGTATACAGGTTTGTAGTCATCCCAACTCTTCTCTATTCATCTGAGACCTGGACTCCTTACCGGCATCATCTAAAAATGCTCAGAGTTCCACCAGTGCTGTCTCCGACAGATACTCAGTATTCGATGGGAAGACAGAAGAACAAACGTCGGTGTACTACAGGAGGCAAGACTGCCCAGCATTGAAGCCTGTATTATCAAAAACCAGTTGAGGTGAAGCAGTCACCTAGTGCGAATGTCTGATGATCATCTCCCAAAGCAGATCTTCCACTCCAAACTGAAAGAGGGCAAACATACTAGAGGTGCTCCAAAGAAACATTTCAAATATGTTCTTAGAGAAAATCTGAAGAAATGTGAAATCGACATCTGCAACTGGGAGATGACAGCAAAGAACTGACCACTGTGGAGAACCATCGTCAGTGAAGGTACAGCAAAGTTTGAGTGCAAACAAACTGTAGAATCTATCAAAAAAAGACGGCAACACAAAGAGCAACAGCAACAACCTTGGGCATCACTCCTCCGAGAAACAATTTGTACCCATTGAAACCGTACCTTCAGAGCCAAAATTAGGCTCATTAGTCACCTGCGGAGGCGACGCGGTGGCGCAGTGGGTAGCACGTTCGCCTCACAGCAAGAAGGTCGCTGGTTCGAGCCTCGGCTGGGTCAGTTGGCATTTCTGTGTGGAGTTTGCATGTTCTCCCCGTGTTGGCGTGGGTTTCCTCTGGGTGCTCCGGTTTCCCCCACAAGTCCAAAGACATGCGCTATAGGTGAATTGGGTAAGCTAAAATTGTCCATAGTGAATGAGTGTGTATGAATGTTTCCCAGTGATGGGTTGCAGCTTGAAGGGCATCCGCTGTGTAAAACATATGCTGGATAAGTTGGCGGTTCATCCCGCTGTGGCGACCCCAGGTTAATAAAGGGACTAAGCCGAAAAGAAAATGAATGAATGAATGAGTCACCTGCGGACTCACTAGGAACACTGAGTATTATAAAATGAAGACCATGATCCTCGACCCGAGGGATTGCCAGATGATTATAGTTTTAATGATTTATAGTTTTAATAAGTTATCTAATTTAGATTGTTTGGGGTAGTGATATGATATTGTCAAGGCTGGACAGAAAACAGTTAATAGTGTTCAAACAGAAAGTCTTTATTAAGTTCAAGGAGAACAAAAGCAGCTGCCGTTCGCCGGCCGTCCATGGGGGACAAAACCGGCAGCAGCTCCTTATGGAGGCTACCGCTAACTGAAAGCAAAAGCAAAACATAACGTGTCCAGGCCTGGTCCTCCCTCGTTTTCCACTGCTGTCTCTCCTCCTTTTATTATTCAGAGCTCCTCCATGGGACTCGAGACCAGTGCGCAAACAGTTGCTGGTTAGGTTTGAAACCCACCACAGGTTGTCCGGTAAGAGACTTGAAAGATGCTTGAAATATGGGAGTAACCTGTTTTTTGTCACCACAACAACTTAATGATATGCAAGGGTTTTATATGTGTGGTTTTTCTATAAAAAGATATAAAGAATAAATGTAACTATACATGATAAATAATCATCACAATACACGTCTGAACAGGTAAATAGAAAGAAGAAACAAATTGCTGTGATATATACAAATAAACATTAGGCAGCTTTATAGATTGCATATTGTGTAAGCACTGCAGAAAATCACTGAAATACAAACGAAATGCACATAGATAACATTAGGATAGAAAACTACTAATAAATATGAAATATTTACATTGTAACATCGAGCTAATAACATGATTATGAATTAGTATTGACCACAACAAGTGAAAGTAGATAAGTGCTAAGTTAACAGCAGAAAAGTTAAACCTATAGCACTTGCAAAATGTCACAAAGGTCAGAAATTATACACTTACTTGTATATACGCACAAGACCTGTAACATAAACAGAATCATTATATGCAATGGCACAGATAGCTCCATAGTACTCTGATTAGTTCAATTTCACATTGTACTAAGCGCCGTGTGGTGGGTTGTTTTCTTACATGTTGCTCAGTGAAGCCAATTGGCTGCCTGCATATCACTCAGCGAATGCTGATTGGCTGTTTGTCTGTGACTCAGTCTCAGTAAAAGAGAGAGAGATTTGTGATCAGAAGATTCAACATTCTTATAATTATATTCATTCATTCATTCATTTTCTTTTCGGCTTAGTCCCTTTATTAATCAGGGGTTGCCACAGCGGAATGAACCGGCAACTTATCCAGCATATGTTTTACACAGCGGATGCCCTTCCAGCTACAACCCATCACTGGGAAACATCCATACACACTCATTCACACACACACTCATACACTACGGACAATTTAGCTTACCCAATTCACCTATAGCGCATGTCTTTGGACTTGTGGGGGAAACCGGAGCACCCGGAGGAAACCCACGCCAACACGGGGAGAACATGCAAACTCCACACAGAAATGCCAACTGACCCAGCCGAGGCTCGAACCAGCGACCTTCTTGCTGTAAGGCAACAGCGATACCCACTGCACCACTGCGCCGCCCCTTTTATAATTATAATGGTCTTTTTAACAGCCACCGCCAGATTCTGGGAACAGATCATGTGTATTCTGAAAAGGCCTTTAAATTTACAGACTGGTGTATTGTTACTGTTACATTACTCAGAAATGCTAGGTGTGTATAAGGCGTGCTACTGGGCATGTGTATGTCTTTTTGCCCACCTCAATATTAACTGTCCACACTCTGCCATCAAGTCCTACCAGCCAATGAGCTTGAGGTAACTGTGGGTCGATAATCATCCCTGTAGTACCAAATTGAATGTCGGATGTGTCATTTTGCGACTTCTGATGGGTTTAAAGGGCAGGAAGATAAAACCTCAGAAAGTGTTTCTAGAAGTGATCTGCAAGAATTTGACTGAGACGCCATCTCCGCATGCTTATAATCTCAGACTCTGGGTATATCCCAGGAGGGAGAGATGCATCTGGCCGCCCCGTTAAGAGAGAGTTTGGAGTGATGGGATCGGGGTCTGCAATGTCAGAGGAAGTATAGCCCAAGGGTTTTGAGATTAGAATTCCTTCAATCTCCACTAACGCTGTTTGTAACATTTCAAAAGCTACTGACTGAGCTCCAGTGATGACTGTCACTGCTTGCTCGAGAGGGCGAATTTCTGATTCCTAGCAACTTTCAAAGTGTGGAACATTCCAGGTGATGAATCTGAATTCAATTTGTTGTTTTGCTACCTGTGCTTGAAACTCAGCGACAAGAGCTGCAATGGCTTCCCTGAGATCTCTTAAAATCTGTCCCCTGATCTAATAGAAGTTCAAAGAGGGTTCCCCATATGGCAGTGAAGCGTCTGAGGGCCATGAGGAAAGAGTCGGAATCCAGGGTATGTAGGATATTGATGTGCACTGCTGAGTAGTTAAGCAATTAAAAAATAATACCCCATTTTTATCTCAGTCCTCCTACCAACCTTGACAGCATAAGGGCCAAATCAGTCAATACCAGTGGAATAGAACGCAGGCCTAAATAGGCGAAGTCTGGGTGGAGGTAGGTCTGCCATTTTCAGGATCTCTGGAATTGTCCTCCATTTTTGACCCTTCTCACAGCTTCTCTGAAACTTCTTAACCGTTCCCCTGCTGTTTTTTATTTGCAACGAACTTCAGCAAATACTCTCTCATATGCATTGGTGGAGTTTTGCATCATAACTTTGTATGATGAGCTGCGTGATTGGGTGCTTTGCATCAAGAATGATGGGGTGTATAGTATCTTGCTCAATGTGACTACTGTGGCGTAGGTGACCTCCGACTTTAATTAGCAGGGTCTTAATGTCAGTTTAGGTGCCAATGCCTTTAAGTGACTGTTATGATTTAGAGCAGGGGTCTCAAACTGCCGGCCCGCGGGCCATTTACGGCCCACCCTCCTCCTCCCTCCGGCCCACAACTGGCGTCAAAATATAACGAGATTCGGCCTGCCAAAACATATATTTTTTAACCACTATCAATGTTGTGCAGTCGCGTCTAGCCACTTGTGGTTTTGACCCGCCACCTAGTCGACATTTAAAGTACTGCATTCAGATTAGTTTTACTTTCATTTTCTCTTAGTGTACGGTGTAACACACATGCGTTTTAACTCTGTGGCTGATTTAAACGTTGAAATATATGTACGTAAGTGCTCTATTTTTACTAAAGCTCTATTTTTGTAAATATTCAAAGGTTGTGTGATTATTATCAGTTTTATCCGCTTGTATTTTGTTGTACAAACACTTCTTCAGGCTTACACATTATGCTGGTGGTGTAACAAATATGATAATTTTGCTAACATTCGATTCAAATGGTCTGTTTAATAGATTATCCTCATATGCTTATTAAGATTTGCATGAAAACTATGTACATTAGTAAAATTGTACTGCTAGTTGAATTTAACTTATTAAAATAAATGTGAATATGTACATACTTGTCCTCTCTTTGTTACAATCGCCAGTAAAGTCACTTAAGTTACCCAAACTGCTTTCTGCTGTTCTTAAGCTATTGGGACAATACAATTATTTGGGACAGAATAATAATAATTATGCCTATTATTTGTAGTATTTTCACAGCAATTTAAACTCCCCCTTCAATATGTTCAAACAAGAAACAAAAGCTGGAGTTTTGACTGCATATATTCTGTGCAAGACTGACTGAGTGTGTGTCTAATGCTCGGCCATACACACAACAACCACAGATATATTTCAGCAGCTGATGTGCGACACGATAAACGTGCTGATTTGCATTATCACTGGTGACAGGTAATGCTTGAAATATAAACATCATGTCTGTTGTCCTAAGATGCATCAATTATGTCAGGTTTCCACTTTTTCTTGTGCTTGAATGTGCTTGAAAATGGCCCTCCCATAAATTGTCAGTCACTGAAATGGCCCCCTGCCAATTTAAGTTTGAGACCCCTAAGCTAGAGGTTTTCCAGCCTTTAACTGTTCCAGCCTTTAAGGTCTAAAGGGAAATGGTTGAGATTGTTGTAAAAGACTTCAGCATCAACTGACTGACTGGCTGTCAAGCTGTCCGCTGCAGCCCCATGAGTAACACAATCCCATGAATTGTATCAACTCCTGGAAAGTTTTATGATGATCAAGGTTAGGAAATGAGGTGCTGCCCATTTTATTTTTCTATTTATATAAATTATATAACTTGTGACAATGAAAATCTGACACTTATCATATATGCTGATGATATGGCATTGGCGGGATGCACTGTTAATCCTTGCTGTAAATTATGCGGTAAAATTACACACCATAAACAAAATTTCAACAAAATAATTTTTATGGCTGTCTTGACATTTCCTCTTTATTAAAACTATATGCAATATTTTCCTTTTCATATTTATTGGGATGTAATCATATTTGCACCATTATCTTAAGTTTGGTTAAATTAGTTCCAGTTTCAAAAAAAGAGTTGTAAGGATTTGAAATACCTTTTTTAGCTTCTCAAAATATTCATCATGAATATTTAAATAATCAATTCAGAAAATCTCATGAATATTCATGTCAGCGCCACTAGGTAATACCAATATTTCAGGATATACCTGTAGATCACACAGGTGTGTTTTAGTGAAGCGAAAGAGTCAAAGAGCTCAGATTGTGTTCCTGCTGCACAAGAGCGTCTGTACTTCTGCATGTAAGTTTAATACTTCTACCATTACGCTTATTTGTGGAGATGATGAAGGGATTTTATATGTGTATGTCTGTCTGATCCTGAAGCTTAAAGCCTCAAACACTGATTAAACACGGTGTCAAAACACGGTCATTTAAACACAGTGTTAAACAAAATCTTTTTGAATGAATTGAAAGTGTTTGTCCTCTTCTATATCAGGCTAACTTGATCATTTCATTTTTAAAATACAGTCACGAAATCGAAAGTAAAGTTAAACCAGACCTTCCAGTTAAACAGGAAGAAAAACAGCTGAAAAACAACAAGCTGATGATCCTTACACAAACTGCATTTAACTCAAGTCAGCAGACAATTTTAGTACTAGCCATAAACATAAATAAATGGCTAAACCTTAATGTAACTCATAAAACTATATTTCATATAGCCTATCACCTGAAATATATAAGGGGTCAAATCAGGGGTTACACCAACTGCATTAATGTTAATAATGTTATATATACATATCTCCAGTAGAGTATATTTATTTGTATGTGGAGTGTTGTGAAGTGTAGTGTGGCCAAGTATGGTGTCCCATACTTGGAATTTGTGCTCTGCATTTAACCCATCCAAGTGCACACACACAGTTAGTGAACACACACATACCGTGAACACACACCCGGAGCAGTGGGCAGCCATGCTGCGGCGCCCGGGGAGCAGTTGGGGGGAACGGTGCCTTGCTCAAGGGACTCACCTCAGTCGTGGTATTGAGGGTGGTGGAGAGTGCTGGTCATTCACTCCCCCCACCCCCAATTCCCGCTGGTACCGAGTATCGAACCAGCAACCTTCGGATCACGAGTCCAACACTCTAACCACCAGGCCACGACTGCCCCTTGACATGATGTGAAATGACTCAAACTCAGGGCTCTATTTTAACGATCTAAGTCTAAAGCGCATGGCGCAAAAGCATTAAGAGCGTGTCCAAATCCGCTTTTTCTATTTTGAGGATGGAAAAACACGCTCTGCACCCTGGCGTATGCTCTAACAGGGTTGTGCTTTTTTCTCTCAACGAGTTCTGGGTGTGTTTTGAGCATAACGTGCATTAAACCAATCAGAGTCTCATCTCCCATTCCTTTTAAGAGTCAGTTGCGTCGCGCCATGGCGCATTTGCTATTTACATGGCGGACTTTGTATGTGGAAAAACTGAACGCTTTACTGGCAGAAAACAGTTAAACAGAGCATCTGCAGCTCGAGGATAAAGAACCAGCCTCCTCCATTCGCCCTCTTTACTTTCTCTTTACTTTTACTTTACTCCTTTACTTTGGTGGAGTAAGGAAACGGTGGAAACTCACTCCACTGAAGACATCCATTAGCCTATATATTTAATTTAGTTTGTTAAGCGCAAAGATTTGTTTCAAAACTATTTCTAAATTGAGTTCTAATTTCCAGCAAACGAATAAATGAACAATAATAATGAAGTGTGGTCAAAAAAACGGAGTTTTATCCAAACACACGTCCTGTTCTTATGCCCCATATGGTGATTCATGCGTCTCCAAAACCTGACAGATGGACAAATCTAATCTTGTTTTTGTTACAACAAATATAAATATTGTAAGGTCCACCCAGTTGGCCCAATGAAGGTGTCCACTGGTGGATGAAGGTTCTCTGTGTGTTCGGCCTTTCCAGTGCACAAGGTTGTTTCAGTTTAAATTTAACTCATATCTGACTCCAATTTTAATATGAGGTGGTTTAGAATATTAATATATTTACCTTTCGTTTTATCTGACACCAATCATAAAACATTAGGAAAATTATATCAATATATAATTTAGATGAATGTTTGAACCTTTTGTCTTTGACCGTAACTATTACATTTGTTCATTCGGGTGCTCATGTCGCTCAGAGAAATCGCCTCGGCCAATGGCGTCCCTCACGGTCACACTCTCGTCAGTCTTGATTATTAAACAGAGGTAATTGACTTATACTTTTAGGTGGCCGCTCCTCTGCTTGCTCATTCTAAAGTATTTTTGATTAGTCCCCTTAGATGTACACCCTTGAGTAAAGACAATATCATTTCTAATCAGAGGTCAAGGCCATTATTATAAATGTAACCGACTACTGTTCTTTATAATAATTTTGGTTTAGCCAAGCTCATGGTTTCCCATGTACACTTAATTTAGAACAACATTACTTTCAAACAAGGGTCAGGCACCCTATCTAAGTTAGTCGTGCAACACCTTGTTGCCCTAGACGGAAATAACTCCTTTTCCACCTAAATACACTTGAATCAATATCAAGAGTCAGTCGGATCCCTAAAATACAGTTAGTATGTCCGATGCTCCATCTCAACTGGACTTTAGTCCGTTACTGACCTGACGCAGGAAGTGCGGAAACAAGGATACAGAGTAATCTACTAAAATGAATAATTTCAGAGTAAGCAGAATGCGTTCAAACATAACAATTTAATAGTCAGCTAAATATGTATTATGCCAATTATTCAGTCAATTCATAAACAATCAATACAAGACATCAAATTCTCAAGGATAGATCTAAGATCAAAAGATGCATACCTGACTTCAAAATATACATAGCATAGAGCATGAGAGCTCCACGCTACGGGCTGATCTGGTTACAGAATCGCGCCAAGCTTTTTGACACTTTCCCCTAAATAGTCAGACCAATAATCTCCTTCAAAGGCGGGTGTGTGGAACAACAAAAGACATTTGCATTTAGTGGCATGTAAGATCAGAACAGTCACTGCCTATAGGGAACAAATGGTAATTTGAATAGAAGCCCCCTAGGTAAAGGCACACCCTTAGCAGTGGTTCAAAAGATACCTGAAGTTATATATCTACTATCTTGATTATGTCTATTTGTGAGGAATTGAGACCATTGTACCAGTCGCACTGAGACATTTCAAATGATATCAAACATGATAGATAAAGTCACTTGGATTGATATAGAACATTCATACTTTGAGATGACCATGTGAGTTAAGATGACCTTTCTGTGAGTTGGGTGAGGGGGAAGAGTAGGGGAAGGGGAGGGAGCTTTTCCCGCATTCTCGCTCCATGGGGTGTTGATGTAGATGTTTGCATTGTCCATGTGGATGCATAAAAGTATCTGAGATTTCTCAAATCTTACAATATGCATATAATAAATAATACTGCTAATAATAATAACATTATACAAATGCAAATTGTCATGAATAGTCTGACTACAACAGAGCTGGATTCCACCGAAGCCCCCCATGGTGAAGAAGGCATGGAGGTAGGGGTTTTTATATTTACACTGCCGGTCAAAAGTTTGGGGTCAGTGGGATTTTTAAATGTTTTAAAATAAGCTTCTCCTGCTCACCAAGGCTGCTTTTATTTCATCAAAAATACAGAACAAATTGTAAAATTGTGAAATGTTATTGCACTATAAAATAACTGTTCAAAAGTAGTTTATCATTTAATTTGATCATTTATTCCAGTGATTTTAAAGATGAATTTTCAGCTTCATTACTCCAGAGTCACAGGATGCTTCAGAAATCCCTCTAATATTAATTATTATTATTGTTGTTATTATTATTACTATTATTAATTTGTAATAGTAATTGGTAATAGTAATAAAAGCAATAATGACTGGACTAATAATTTCATTTGAAACTACATACATAAGTAATAAATAAATATTTAATAAATATTTAACAATAAAAAAAAACAAAAATTACATTTAATAAATGCCGCCTTGATGAACAGAATAATTAAAAAACAAACAAAAAAAAAAACATGAAAAAATAAAAAAGACCCCAAAGTTTTGACCAGTAGTATTAAGCAATGTGTAGGTGTATTTTGGACCCCAATAGGCGCCTAACTAACATGCTCTTTAAATTACAATAACTTTGCGCCATTGACTTTAAACCAGGTTTTAGACGGTCAATGGCGCAGTCTATTTCAGTTGCCTCAAACTAGCAACGTGCCAACAATGCGCCTTAACACACCTCCCTTATAGACCGGCACACCCATGAGTCCACAAAATGGCTGAAATGAATTTGCTATTTAAACAACGTGGTGCAAAACGTGAAAATGAAACTTGCGCTCGTATGAAAATGGCAACAAATCACCCCCTACTCACCTTGCGCCTTATTGCGCCGGGTGTATGATAGGGTGTGTGATATATCGATCATCATTGAGCTTGTTTTAGTAAGTGCTTGTTTGTGAACTCAGCATTGATTGCTATAAAGTGTGCTGTTATTAATCTCAGTATATTGTCATCTGCAGGTCATGGTCAGCGGCTGATTGCTCAGCTAATGTTTGCATTGGTGTTTTAGCTGCAGTATGGCAGAGGAGCGAGTAAAGGACTCTCTCTCAGAGAAACACAGGTATTGACTCTGTTTTTACACCATCATTTTAACACTGTTCTTCAGAGAAAAAGACCAACAACAATACACTTATTTGTGTTGCTATTGCCTGATCAAATGATGGACTAAGCTTCTGTTTACAACTTCAGTAAATGTTTTAGATTACAAACAGCTTGGATCTGGTGTCATATCAACATCAGAATTAAAACTGACTGCAGAACAGTCAGCTTGCGCTTATGAAGGAGATAAATTGAAGATCAACTTGAAACTTTATTTAATAAAATGAACACTAATATGCAGTGTTTCAAATTTTTTTGTTAAGGATTATATTATTTTCTATAGATACAAAATAATGTTTTGTTTTTAATATTTTCTCATCTGGTCTCTGTGGTCAGTTTTTTACTCAACAGGCCACATAACAAGGTTTTAGAGGCAAATGTATTTTTCAGTGAAGCTAAAATTGTGCAGAATGAGAAAGCAGCGCATCACTCATCTGTTTACCCATGATTCCCGTGTAGCAGATCTGAGGGTTCTGATAATTATTCTCTTGTTTGTTAGAATTTATTTATTTATTTGTTTCCAGCTCCGAATTTAATCTCCAATCACTCCAATTTTAAGTGACCATTAAATTTAGACAGTTTTTTTATTTATTTAAATTGTGTTTTTAATTAGTAACGGATCACATTCATCAAAAGTTCATACATTTGGATATCTGATTATTTCTGATGCACTATACATGCAATTTCTGGCATGAAACTCTATGCGTGCACAGGCTGATAGGTCACCTAATCTGTTCCTGCGTCACTAACTACATGGTGTAGGAGATTGGTTGCTTTCATTGAGCTTGCTCCTCATCAGTTTAAATGCTCTGTGTTGCTCACGCTATTCAGCTACAGCACATTTTCAGAGATACCGAAAACATAAGACAAACAACCACTAAAAGATAAGTGACGATGATCTTTTACTTTATGATGTGTTGGGCCGGTCAATGTCTATGATAGTGTTCGCACGTTTCAGTCAAGCTGCAGGTACACAAATGCATTTCTAAACAAAAATGCAGCGCTGCAAACTTGCCAGAAGCAAGTTCCAAAAGATACATGCACTAAGGTTTTATACACAAATGAGTTCATGCTTGGCTGTTAAACCGACTATTCACCATTTCAAATGTGATGATTTCTTAGTTATGTGTTAGCTAATGTGTTGTCTTACCTAATGTGTTACCTCCAGCTGCACGCCGCTAGCTTTCAAAAATGTCTTGCATGTTTCACGGCTCGTACATGATGCGAGTGACTGATGAACTTATACTTGCTATAAGTTAATATGCCCATTTTGGTGTTTGTTTGTAGACACTGCTTGTCTAAATAAAGTGAACAGCTTGAGAGGGTTTCTCTGTTCATGTCCTAAAAACAAGAGCAGTAAAAAGGGGTCTGAAATCAGCTCACCTTCGCAGTGTATCACTGCCAAATGCATGCTTTTGTGTTTATATGCCCATATTGGTGTTCCTCTCATAAACACCGCTTTGTCTATATAAAGTAACAGTTTAAGAGGGATTCTCTGTTTATGTCCGTGCACCAGTGTCTTTATAGATGAATGCGTTTGTAGAAGTCCATCTATTAGCCCAATGACGAAACTAACAGCATGGTCGAAGGTTAAATGCGTGTAAGCCCTTTCTAGTGCTTCTGAAAAGAATTCTGTTATTTATTAGACTTTATTCATATTTGTTTTTCACCTCCGAATTTAATCTGACTCCAATTTTAAGTGACCGTCAAATTTAGACTGTATTTCTTATTGTAAGAACGGATCACATTCATCATTTATGGCTCAATTTAGAGTTTGATTTATATCTGATCCCATACTCTTCAGTTATACGTTCATTAGGGACCAAACGCCGCTTAGGGTTCCACGCCCTGGGATTGCGTTTCTTCTCACGGACACTATCTCTGAAGTTAGTCAGAGGATGTAGGGTTAACTAATACTCAAATAGTCTGGTTGCCTCCTGCTCACTCATCCTAAAAGAGTAGGTAATTTAGTCATTTCCATACAACTTGCTAATATCAGTGATTAAATGATTAAGAGATCTTCATGCTGTCATGCCAAACTGCTCCGTACAGTCAAATGCGTCTTAGCAATCGATATAATCATGCCACAAACATAATGGAAGTGCAGACTCCACTTAATCTACTGGATATAAAAGATTTCAGGAGAATTCAGAGTGAATCAAAACTCAACACTTTATTTTCCAGATGAAAGTGTATCATGCCAATTACAGAATCAAAGAATAAATGCCAATTCAGAAATATACTACATCAATTGCTCAAAGATAAATCCAAGAGTTATAAATGTATAAAGTACGTTGCAGTATATAAGTCTCTGATGCAAAAGCTCAGAAGCTCATACACTGCACCGGGGCATCCTGCGGGGATGACCCATCTCGCACCTTCCCTTAAATACTCAACTCACAACAAACAGCCATAAATTCAAGACAACAAAAGCATCACCAAAACCCTTGCCTGGTAGTGAGTTTGAGGTGTGAACATTTGCTCTGGGGTGGAGCATCTGGCAAAGATTTTATCAAAGCCAAAAACCAAGTTAACATATACAAGTGAAATATTACAGTGAAATTGAGACCACTTTACCAATCACATAGAGACATTTAAAATGATACCAAACATGAATGTAGAGCCACAAGATACACCATATTAAAAACTTGGACATTTTATGTGAAATGTGAGTGAAAGTAAAAGTCAGAAAGGGGGCTCAGGGTGAAAGGAGAGGAGTGAGCTTTCCCGCATTCCCACCTGGTGAGGTGTAGCTCGGTGTTTCCAGCCCATGCTTGTATTGTCAAAGACATCAAAGTATCGGTGGTATCTCAAATCTTAGTGTCACACCCGCTGCTCGTTCTCCCAGTCCCAATCACCATTCTCACTCACCATCCACCACGCACCACACCCGTGATCCCTCACCTGATTACTAATCACCTGCACCTGCAATCACCACACAACATAAATACTCACCTCACTCACTCAGTCACCAGTCACCTACTTCACCTAACTACTATTGTGCATGTCACTTGAATAAACATCCTTGAAGTTTACACTTCCTTGTCTTCCTTGTGTGACCGTGACATACAGTCAGGAAGGGGGGCTCAGGATGATTTGAATAGAACAGCTGGTTTCCTGATCTTCTTCTTAGATCAGAAAGTTTATTGTTTTAGCGCCTGACAATTCTCGTGGTCTCACCTCATAGAATTTTCACAACAGTTCTCAGGGTTTGATATTATGGAGCCTTACACGTTGAGTTTAGTGAATGGGAGTCTAGGGTTTCATTAATTCACTTAAAGGTCACTGACTTTGCTAAGGGCCTCAAGTTTTCTATATATCGCTTTGTAGTTTTCCTTCTCTGAATCTTTCATTGTGCTAGTCAGGTAAATAATATTCTTGTTCATTCATTTTCCTTCGACTTAACCCCTTATTTATTTATCAGGGGTTGCCACAGCAGAATGAACCGCCAACTATTCCGGCATATGTTTTACGCAGCGTATGCCCTTCCAGCCACAACCCAGTACTGGGAAACACCCATACACTTTCTCATTCACACAAACACTCATACACTATGGGCCCAATTTAGGTCATCCAATTAACCTATAGCACATGTGTTTGGACTGTGGGGGAAACCGGAGCACCCGGAGGAAACCCACACCAACACAAGGAGAACACGCAAACTCCACACAGAAATGCCAGCTGGCCCAGTCGGGACTCAAACCAGCAAACTTCTTGCAGTGAGGTGACAGTGCTAACCACTGAGCCACCATGCCACCCCATTAATAATATATCCATGAAATAAAATATCCACAATACTCTGAAAAAAACAAAGAAACACTGAAAACAAGGGATATTCATGAGAGCTTTGAGAGATAATGAAGCAGCTTTAGCCAAATGCCAAAATAGTAAAATACAGTAAAATAAGGGATAGCAAAAGAAAAGAAATTAAATATGCTTTGGAAAAAATTAAGTGTCAATTGAAAACGTTTATTATTTGTAAAAATATAGGGCTACCGAATTTTTTTCGAGTGTATGAACATGAATGGGAGCTGTTGCTCTTGATCTAAGAGCAGCAAAACTACATGCTGAACGCTGTGAGTTTGTGTCAGGATGATGATACACAGGGCAGTTTTGAGCTGTGTTGTTTGGCAATATTGTAGAGTGTGATGCTGCTATGGCTACTTTCCTGCTGAAAATTAGCAACAATCTTTATATTTCAAAAAGTTATTTTGTAGAAATGTATCGATTTGATGACTAGTTACCAGCATGAAACTAAAACAGGTAGTATTAATGGATACTTTTTACTTAGTACATTTACTTAGTACATTTACTTAGAACATTTACAAAGTACATTTTTGAGGCCGTACTTCTTTACTTTTACTTGAGCACAAAAGTGTAGTCAGTACTTCAACTTTTACCAGTCCTTTTAAACATGAGTATCTGTACTTCTTCTTGAGTAAAGGATGTGTGTACTTTTGCCATCTCTGCAAATCTATCACCAGTTTATCAATATCTTTCATAATAAGTCCAGAAAACTCACTTGTGAAGCATTATACTCAGTGGTAAATTTGAGATGCTCACTATTGTGATTTAAAAAATGTTGAAAATCAAGTAAATCATTTTCTGAGCCAAACCATAAGATGAAAATATCAATATATCAAAGTCACAAATTGACCAATGGGTTAAATACACTGCTCAAAAAAATAAAGGGAACACTAAAATAACACATCCAAGATCAGATTAATTTAAATATTCTTATTAAATACTTAGTTCTTTATATAGTTGAATGTGCTGACAACAAAATCACACAAAATTTATCAATAAAAATCAAATGTATTAACCCATGGAGGTCTGGATGTGGAGTCACAGTCAAAATTGAAGTGGAAAAACACCCTACAGGCTGATCCAACTTTGATGTAATGTCCTTAAAACAAGTCAAAATGAGGCTCAGTAGTGTGTGTGGCCTCCACAAGCTTGTATGACCTCCCTACAACGCCTGGGATCTCCTCCCAGACCTGGACTAAAGCATGGAGCAAAGCATGATGTCCCAGATGTGCTCAAATGGATTCGGCTCTGGGGAACAGGCGGGCCAGTCCATAGCATCAATGCCTTCATCTTGCAGGAACTGCTGACACTCCAGTCACATGAGGTCTAGCAGTCAGGCTACCTCTGCCAAGCACATGGAGTGCTGTGCGGCCCTCCAAAGAAATCATGGTGGAGGATGTTGTAGGCGCAGAACGTTCTTCTTGGCGTCTCCAGACTCTGTCACACGTGCTCAGTGTGAACCTGCTTTCATCTGTGAAGAGCACTGGGCACCAGTGGCGAATTTGGCAATCTTGGTGTTCTCTGGCAAATGCCAAACATCCTGCACGGTGTTGGGCTGTAAGCACAACCCCCACCTGTGGACGTCGGGCCCTCATACCACCCTCATGGAGTCTGTTTCTGACCGTTTAGAGCAGACACATGCACATTTGTGGCCTGCTGGAGGTCATTTTGCAGGTTTCTGGCAGTCCTCCTCCTGTTCCTCTTTGCACAAAGGCGGAGGTAACGGTCCTGCTACTGGGTTGTTGCCCTCCTATGGCCTCCTCCATGTCTCCTGATGTACTGGCCTGTCTACTGGTAGCACCTCCATGCTCTGGACACTATGCTGACAGACACAGTAAACCTTCTTGCCACAGCTCGCATTGATGTGCCATCCTGGATGAGCTGCATTTTAATCGTATCCCTATAGTCCTGATCAAAAGATTTTAAAAATGAATCAACAAATATTGACATTTTTTTAATTAAAGCAATGATGGGTCTCCAGGTGGTCTTAACAGATCTTTATGTATTTTAGGTAAAATATATATTATGGTGTGATGGATAGTCAACTTTTAAGAAGGCAAATTCTTTACTGTGCGGTGGGTTGCACATTCGCCTCACGGGTAGCACGTTCGCCTCACAGCAAGAAGGTTGCTGGTTCGAGCCTTGGCTGGGTCAGTTGGCATTTCTGTGTGGAGTTTGCATGTTCTCCCCGTGTTGGCGTGGGTTTCCTCCGGGTGCTCCGGTTTCCCCCACAAGTCCAAAGACATGCGCTATAGGTGAATTGGGTAAGCTAAATTGTCCATAGTGTATGTGTGTGTATGTTTCCCAGTGATCGGTTGCGGCCGGAAGGGCATCCGCTGCGTAAAACATATGCTGCATAAGTTGGCGGTTCATTCCGCTGTGGCGACCCCAGATTAATAAAAGGAGTAAGCCAAAAAGAAAATGAATTAAATTCATTACTAGTAATATCTCCTCTTTGAAGAAAACCTTGTAAAGTAGAATTTCTTTCTTTTTTTTAAAGAATTGTTGGATCACCTTTCAATTTAGTATAAAAAGACAGACTTTGAAGTTGTTGATAAATTTCGTCATCGTAATATTGGATATCCAACACAACAATTGAACCTCCCTCATCAGCCGGTTTAACAACCAGAGATTTATCGTTCTTTATATCATGCAAAGCCTTCCTTTGAGCTTTAGGCAAATTGTTAAAAACAATGTATTCTCGTTTTTGTTAGGAACTTGTCCTACATCACTTTCAACCAATCTGCAATATGTCTCTATGGATTTTTAAAAACATGTTTGGTGGCATAAAAGTCCAGAAGCAATTAATATGCTGTTTTGACAATTATAAGGAAATAAATTTGCGTTATGCTGTGTATGAGGGCACGACTTAGGCCTAAGTAAAAGGCACACTGTCCCTTTAGCTCTCAAAAAGACAAATTTAATTGGACAACATTTTGACCTACAAGGTTTTCATCAGGTCACACAGGAAACACAAGAGAACTCAAGATATAATCAAACTCTAGACATCACACTTGCAAATAATGATCACCCTAATCAACCAATGAGTAAAACCATGGTCACACTGCACTTTTCGCCCCATAGACTTCCATTCATATGCATGCAAATGCGGCAGACCGGAAACGTAAGCTCGTGCGACACGTTTCGCAGTTTGCTGCGTTGCAAAGTTCAAGCTTGGTGAACTCTGACCTGCAAAATCGCATCATGTGACTGCATGAGACCAACTGAAGATCAAAACATGCAGTGCCATACGACAGAATTTTGCATGCTTAAACTGTAGTGTGACCGCGACTAAAGTAAATAAGAAAAATACACAAGTTGAAACCAACAGAAAATGACTACATAAAAACACACACACACACATACATACATACATAAACACATATATAATTATATATATATATATATATTTATTTCTATTGTGTTTGGCTTGATTGAGCACCTGCCTGAAAGATTTTCCTAGATGTGAGCGCCCTGATGTTTTTGTAAGGATACATAGTTCACAGTATCTCTCACGTGAGGACCTAGATAATAGAATGAGGATAATTGAAGAAAATAAAGATATGTTGGGAATAAAAAATGTGGATGAGAGCCCATTAGATGCTAATTTGACACTGTTTAAAAAGAGCATTGATAGATGTTAAAAATGCATCACCAGATGGGATATGCTACGAAATTATTGAACAGCTTTCTGATTTAGCAAAAAAAAAAAGTCATTGGTGTACTTTGTAATAGCCTTTGGGGGAAATGAACGTTGCCTGATGTATGGAAACATTCAGTTATAGTCCCTGTAGAGCAGGGGTGTCAAAACTCGGTCCTGGAGGTCCGGAAGTTTAGTTCCAACCAAAATCAGACACACCCGGACTAACTAATCAAGCTCTTACTATGCTTTCCAAGTTTGTAGAAACATCCTTGCAGGTCTTTTGAGGCAAATTGGAGCTAAAATCTAACAAGATAAGATCTAAAATCTAAGAATAAACAGGAGCACTATATGCAGATGATGGGGTATTGTGGGTGATCGAGAGGCAGCAATATGGACAACCTACAGAACAGAATACAAACAGCCATTAACCAAGATGTAAAAATGGTCATTTGAATGGCGATTTCATCTATCAGTGGGAAAAAAAAGAAAAGAAGAAAAATCCAAAATAAACCTTCAACTATATGGACAATTCTTAAACAAGCCAGTGTCTTAAGATATGTATGGATATATTTTGATTGTTGTAAGCTCACCTTCAAAAAAAACATGTTCAGAAAATGATTGATAAATGTAAGAAAGCAACTAATCCTCTGAAATGTTTGTCAGAGGGACAACAGGATCATCTTTGAAATGAATATACATTGCTACAATCTGTGCAGTTTTTGATTAAAGATGTGTGGTTTATAAGTCAGCTGCTATCACTGCGCTTGTCTGGCTGTTTTGCTTCCTCTACAGATGAGCTGCAGCACTGCAAGGGATAATCAGGTGGATTGGGTACAGTTGAGTTCAGGTGTGCGCTTCTTTATCAGTGTCCTGGCCCTGTTTGCTGGAGCTCAGTGACTTCTTGATTGAACTACAGTTTGAAAGACAGTTTGTTTGAGTCCCAGCACATTCTGGTATTGAGGGTCATGAGATGGTAGACAAGTTGGCAAAAGAAGCCATTAAACCAGATCAAGTACAAATGCAAGTTCCACTCAGCAAATCAGAAATTAAAGCAATAATTAAAGGTGGTGTTAATGAATTATGACAATAAAAGTGGGATAAAGAGGAGAAAGGCAGACAATTTTATGAAATCCAAAAGGAGGTAATAGTTAAAAGAAGAGCTCACTAACATGGCAGGAGGAAACATGCTTCACCAGATTAAGAGTAGGACATTCATTCATTCATTTTCTTTTCGGCTTAGTCCCTTTGTTAATCTGGGGTCGCCGCAGCGGAATGAACCGCCAACTTATCCAGCATATGTTTTACGCAGTGGATGCCCTTCCAGCTGCAACCCAACACTGGGAAACACCCATACACTCTCATTCATACACATACACACTACGGTCAACTTCATTCATTCATTCATTTTCTTTTCGGCTTAGTCCCTTTATTTATCCGGGGTCGCCACAGCGGAATGAACCGCCAACTTATCCAGCATATGTTCTACGCAGCGGATGCCCTTCCAGCTGCAACCCATCACTGGGAAACATCCACACACACTCATTCACACACATACACTACGGACAATTTAGCCTACCCAATTTACCTATACCACATGTTTTTGGACTTGTGGGGGAAACCGGAGCACCCGGAGGAAACCCACGCGAACACGGGGAGAACATGCAAACTCCACACAAATGCCAACTGATCCAGTCGGGGCTCGAACCAGCGACCTTCTTGCTGTGAGGCGATCGTGCTACCCACTGCGCCACCATGACGCCCATCAATTAATTAATTAAGAAACAAAATAAACACACAAAAAAACAATATGAATACATTGTTATATATAATATAAATGTAATATATTAATGTATATAAATAAATACAATTCTTACAATTATTGACAAGCAGGACCTTTACATTAATCTAAAAGTTTGAAAATAGAAGACAAACGGACAGTTTTAATGGCCTTTCTATTAGTAATTTGTTGAATAGTACACAATTAATTGTTTGTGCCACAAGTTAAAATCACAAGTTTGTTTTGTTAGAAAATGTACACTTATGAACAGGGGCGGATCTAGAAAATTATTCATGGGGTGGCATTAAAATTATGAGGGGTGGCAACACTGAAGCAAGCATCCTTGTATGGTTTGTCACGTTACTGGGAGGTATTGCAGACGGGACAAGAGTAGGATCCAAGTGCATTTATTGATGAGTCATCTTGTGCTAAAACAGGACATCCAGGAACACAAAGTAACAAATAAACAAAACAACAAACTAAGACCGGGAACTAAGATATAACATGAGCAAAAACAACAAGACCAAACAATACCATACAAAAACAACAACTGAGAATAACAAACGACTGAGCATTGACCAAACGGGAGCAAGGTGTATAAATAGTCCAAACAATGAGTAGTGATCGGATGCAGCTGTGTGTGTGTGTGTGATGAGTGGAAGTGGAAACCGGGTGTGTGTGGCGGAGTGATGGGAATTGTAGTTTGTGATGATTTGTAGTTCATGATGAATTGTAGTTCACCAGCGATCTCTGAAGTCCTTGATCGCTGGTGAACATGACATGGTTTTTGTGGATTCAAGGAATGCTATTCTTATTCGGTGTATGCACTAGGGTGCACATTTTTACATTGTCCTATAAAAATGAAATAAAGGCTGATGTGTGATTGACTTGATCCTGATATCTGGATTGGAAAGTCAGATAAATTAAATGAGATGGTACGGCATATTTAACTTATCTTTATTGAGTTCTATGCAAAGCTGTAGCGAGTTTAAGTCTATGCTAAATTTAACTTACAAAGCATGACAAACAATGCAGACATATGGATACAACTTCTCAGTGGATCAAGTTTCCTTAAGTCAAAAACAAATAATAAATATACAGAAACCACATTTAAGTTGTGCAAGCATCGGACACATTTAAGCAGTTCACGGACTACAATCTGTAGGAGACAGTGGTTAGTGGCCTGGAGCGCTTGATCTTTCTTAGCTACGGGTACGGCTTACACGGTTTATCTGACCGACGCCTGATCACCCGAAGCTCAGGCATCTGACTAGCTCTTCCAGGTGTCCGTCCTTGGTTTCCAGGGCGACGCTGATAGACGATTGGGACGCTCATCACACTATTTTTATGTCATCAAAATACAGAGTCGCCGCTGTAAATCGGTCGAGGAAACTCTTTTATTTTTAGAACACTAGGACACTAGTGCTGGAGTGGCAAATGGGGTGGCAAGGCTTTTTCTTAGGGTGGCAATTGGTAGGTCCGCCCCTGCTTGTGAATATGTAGCTTAATTAACAAAATGAATAGATTAATAACAAAAGCTTCGTTACGCACGTAATCATGATTAAAATACTCAGCGTCTGTACTTCAACTTGTAAGTTTAGTACTTCTACCGTAATGCTTATTTGTGGAAATGCTGAAGGGATTTTATACAATACCTGTTCACATTGGGATACAAAAATAAGGGATAAATTACAAACGAAAATATTAGAATACATTACAAAGGAAGTTGCAGGTAAATGAAACAGTTTAGCCTGTTTGAACGAATGGCCTAATATACAGAAATTCAATCAAGTTATTAAATGTCATTCACCTTTTCTTTACTGTACTATTACAATATATATTCTGATTAAAGTTATAGTTGGTTAGTGAAGAGCAGCGAATGAATTTAGAGTTTTGTTTGATTAACATTAAATAGCGGGGCTGCATGGTGGCGCAGTGGGTAGCACGTTCGCCTCACAGCAAGAAGGTTGCTGGTTCAAGCCTCGGCTGGGTCAGTTGGCGTTTCTGTGTGGAGTTTGCATGTTCTCCCAGTGTTCGCGTGGGTTTCCCCCACAAGTGCGCTATAGGTGAATTGGGTAAGCTAAATTGTCCATAGTGTATGTGTGTGTATGGATGTTTCCCAGTGATGGGTTGCAGCTAGAAGGGCATCCACTGTGTAAAACATATGCTGGATAAGTTGGCGGTTCATTCCGCTGTGGTGACCCCAGATTAATAAAGGGACTAAGCCGAAAAGAAAATGAATGAATGAACATTAAATAGCAGATGTCTCTTCACGCACAGATTTATAATGAAATAATTGGACCGCTTTCCTAACCGTTTATTCTCATTTAAGACAAAGTTACTTGTATTTTGTAATACAAAATAATGATAAAATAAAAAAACGGGCCGAGACGAACGTATTAACATTAATATTTTTCTATTTAAACACACACCCAAATACTTTCACTTTCACTTTTCTTCAAATCACGTGCGCAGAAACAGCTCTGGCGGCCCCTGCTGTTCAGCGCTATCAGTACAGAGGGAATCGGCTCTTTGTGGACGTTAATGGCACTTTTCATAGGATTAAAAATACAGGAAAATACTTAAACGGGATGATGGAGGGGAAAAGGTGATAAAATACGGGAGAATTGACAGCTATGTTGTACATGTAATGCGTGATTTTAACATCAGCTGTTTGTATCAGAATCTGACTCGCCCTATCCATCATCATTGTCCACAGTTGACAGCAAGAATGAACATAGAAGCGTTGTCTGATTGACAAGCAACACCTATATATCTTTTAAAATGATTCAAAAACGCCAAATGGAAAACATGTAGGTGTTGCTTTTTAACATTACGTGACGCGCGTGCACGAGGAGTCAGATTGTGCCAAGATTTCCTCGCTGCAGCCTGTACCACGATGACGTACTGTGGAAGCATCTGAGTAGCAGAATTCATTTAGAAATGTAATATGCAAAAGGGTAATGTAATATGTTTGAATGGGAACGTACTTCTGTATTTGGATTAGTATTTTCCAAGACACATGTGCAATGGTTGGTGCAAAATGGAAATTCTTGCATTTGACGTTTCCAAACACAGTTGTCATATGTAAATTGCGTCCACATTGTAACGCTTTATAAGCTGCTAAATTAAATGGAAAATGTAATACCCATACTGAATTTGAGATGTATAGCGTACAGGAAAGATGATCATTTAAATGATTAGACATCAGTTTGTGTATTAATACTGCTGCTAATTCTATTGTACAAATTGATTCAATCTTTTTATTGTATAAAATGATTCGTTTAAATAGTGCAGAGATGGGCCCAATAGTATCTGGATGCAGACTTGGATTTGCAAGCTGAGACTGCATATCTCTGACATGCGATGTCTTTTTTTTTTGTTTGAACATTTATTGTATAACAGAGTGATACATTTTGTATACACAATTTACAATGATAATCATTAGATTCTTTTCAATGGTACCAATAAGGATAAAAAAGCATGTACAAAAACAACAAATTACAACAACAAAAATACCCCAGAAATATCAATAGGTCATCTCAGTGGTTGCCAAAGTGGGGGGCGCGAGACAATGAGGGGGAGGGGGGGGGGGGGGGTCGCTTGGTGATTTCCAAAAATCTTATATATGTTATTAAACTATTAGAATTACCATATTTTATCCATAACCTACAGAAGATAAAAAATAGTATTTAATTGTTATTTAAAAAAACAACATACAAATAAAAAGCCAGTTAACATTAAATTAAACAAATGAATAATGACTTAAAAAGATTATATGGTTGTTAGACTGCTGCACTTTTTTTAGTGTTGTCAGTATACTCTTGTTTATGTAGTTCCTATTGGTGTGTGTGCATCGTTGTGTGCAGTGTTTGTACTGTATGTTTATAACCACCTCAGAGGATAGTGGGGGTCGTGAATCATTGGAATTGTTATGTGGGGGTTGCGGGCTGAAAAGTTTGGGAACCCCTGGGTTATCTGATCTGAGGATGGATATAATAGATAAAGAAATTAAGAGTGACGAAAAAAGATAACAAATTTAATAGAGTGTACATATTAAAGAATCTGGAATTGTAAGCAAGTAGTTTTTAATCTCTTGCATAAATGAATAAATTTACATTTATGAATATAAAATCTACATAAATTAAAATAAGGTTTATAATAAAGCAGACAATAGAATTTGAATTTGCCCCCCCCAGTAATTACTTTTGGATTCACAGAAAATTTCTGTTAAATAATATTTGAGATAGGGCGTCACGGTGGCGCAGTGGGTAGCACGTTCGCCTCACAGCAAGAAGGTCGCTGGTTCGAGCCTCGGCTGGGTCAGTTGGCGTTTCTGTGTGGAGTTTGCATGTTCTCCCCGTGTTCGCGTGGGTTTCCTCCGGGTGCTCCGGTTTCCCCCACAGTCCAAACACATTCGCTGTAGGTGAATTGGGTAGGCTAAATTGTCCGTAGTGTATGAGTGTGAATGAGTCTGTATGGAAGTTTCCCAGTGATGGGTTGCTGCTGGAAGGGCATCCGCTGCGTAAAACATATGCTGGATAAGTTGGCGGTTCATCCCGCTGTGGCGACCCCAGATTAATAAAGGGATTAAGCCGAAAAGAAAATGAATGAATGAATGAATATTTGAGATAAATAAATTAACATCTTGCCAAAGTTGGGACACATAGTTGCATGACCAAAATAAGTGAGGAAGAGTTTCTGCGTTATTCTGACAAAAGGAGCAATTTGTGTCAAAGTCTGATCCAAATCTTTTCTTTAGGAAGTTTTTGACAGGGTAAATGTTATGTAATGATTTAAAAGATATTTCCTTTACCTCATTAGTAAGGAAAAGCTTTTGCTGGATGGACCATATATTTTCCCAGTTTAAATGATCAAAAATACTGTTTCAATAGGTACGTTTCCATCCACCTATTTTTATGCGCATTTTGGATATGCGCATAAAAAATGTACGCGCATAACTGAGTAGGATAAACTTTTTATTCGATAAGAAAAGATGCGCATAAACTGCGATGGAAACACTTTTACCGAACAAATTCCAGTATGCGCATTAAAAAAAGGTCATGTGATTTGGTTATAAGAGATCATGTGATGATAAAAATGTTTGTAAATGGACAAACCAGCAGGCTGAGCACATTGTAAAACATCTGAAATGTTGTTTTGGTCATTCTAAAACGTCTTAACCATTTCAGTATTAGTGTTATTATATTATTAATGACCTCCAGAATTGTTAAGAGCGTCTGTGCTCCGCGTCTCACGCCTTCAAACGCCACCACGCGTTCACTGCGCGTCAGCATTGCCTTCTGAGGCGCAAGTCATTTATTAAATGAAGAAAAGATTCACGCAGCTTCTCCTACCTCAGCAAATTCAGTTTTTACTGTTGATATTTGGCGCCATTTAATCAGGAAGTGACGATTTTGTTCTCTTTGACTCGTTGGATGGAAACGCTGCTTTATTCGCACATTTTTTATGCGATATTCCAGTTTTGCGCATAAAGTTATTTCGCATTTTTGGACGGAACCATAGCTAATGTGAGATAGCAGGAGGGGTAACACAGCTCTTATTTTATAGCAAAACAAATTTCATCAATAGCTGTATTAACGCTGTGATAAACGCTTCCTAGTGATACTGTATTGTTTTTAAAAAAAAACACATATAATACAGAAGGAATAGCATAACCTATAGTTATTGCAAACTTAGGAGTTACTGGAAATTTGTATTTTGTGAGAAATTCTGTGTATCTCAGCTGTACACCTTCCTCTTTAAAGAGCTGGCTAACATGTACTATTCCATTATTGAACCAGTTATGTTTGTTGATGTGCTTTGTGCTGATGTGCTTTCATTTTCTCCATCTCACTTACAGCGAGATTTGGCGAGGGAGTGTTTAATAAGTAAAACTGGCCTCAGACAGTTTAGTTTAGTCTGCGTCAAACCTGCAGGAAAATATCAGGCTTTTCTAAAAGGACGGTTATTTTATCAATGATGAGGGTCAATAGTGGTAGCCTATAACAGATTTCAAAGAAATATCTTATAATATTACAAAAGGAAACATAAGCGACGAGGCGCAGCCAGAGGAGCGTAGTCCGGAGGCGATGGCAGGGCGACGACTGACCAAGGCGGAGCCGGAGGGACGAAGGAGCCTAGCGGAGCTGGAGGGCTGACGGTCCAAGGAGGAGACGAGGGAGGAGAGAGCCAACGTGGAGCCGTAGGGTCAGAGGGCCGAGGCGGAGTCCGCAGCTCGGAGGCTGGAGGAGCTTACGCTGGGTGACACCTTCCAGAGGGCGATGCAGGCAGGCAGGCAGCACCTCAAAGCGAGCTCCCCTTCTGGAGCTTGAGGGCGAGCTGGGGGGCTGGCTGACTGCCACCACACTGGGGCTGGCTGATTGGCTGCTTAAGCTTTTATATGCGGAGGAGGAGAGGGTGGGTTGGGTGGGATGCTGCTCATGACCCTGAAACTAACCTCTTTGGGGATCAACGGGGCTGGGAAACTGTCTGGAAACAGTTGGCTTGGAGAAAGACCTTTGCCGACTGGAGACAGCAAGGGAGGGATGACTTCACTCCAGAAGTCGATGAGCAACATCCCAGTGTCCAGCAGCTGCTCACCGTTTGCAGTGGGAGGGTGGGTGGGACCCATGCTTGGTCCCTCTATCTCCACCAGGACTCCCACCTTGGGCGATGTTGCCGGCTCTCGCACCTGGTCAGACGGATTCGTGATCTCCTCCTCCATCTTGATATTCGGCTCTGTCGTTCTCGTTGGCGATAGCTCGCGCACCGCAGGTGGCTCTCCGTCTGCGGTGGGCTCTGTCAAACGCTCCCTGCAGATCGGTGGTGTTGGGCTGGTCACTGGGTCTGGAGTGGCCAGTGTCCACTCCACATAAGCGGCGAAGTTGCCCCAAGGACCATCTTCAGACGACTGTGCTCTGCAAGCGGTGTTAAGGCTGGTGTTGAAAAACCCGCAGAGCACGTCGTCCGGACAGCTGGTGATATTCGCTATGGACAAGTAAAGTCTTGTATGGTCCTCGAGGCTGCTTTTCCCCTGCTCCAGCAGGAGAAGAAATTCGGGGCGGTGGGGTCCATGGGAACACGGGGGAAAGGAAAAGAAAACACTGGGGCAAAAAGACTATAAAAAGAAAAACGGGGGAAAATACGCCGCACACTTTTGGTTTAGGTCCGGTATTCTGTCACGACTGTTCTCTCATGAAAGGCACAGGATTGCAGGAGTTTATCAAAACACAAAGATTTATTACAAACAGAACACTCACAACTGGTACACAGGAATCACTCGTAGGAAGACAAATCACAGGAATAACGATCAATACCGGACGCTGGACTGAACTAAACACAAGACTTAAATACACAGGACATGATTACCTGATTACACACAGGATAGGAACACAGGTGAAACTAATGAACATCAAAAAATGGCGGGAAAACAGAACAAAGGGATCACATGACGACAACAGAAGCACATGGAACACTGGGGCATGGGAAAACACAGAACCTGACAGTAGCCTAGTTTACAGCAAGCACCATGTTTTTAGTTAGATTGTGTCGTCTGTCATATACAGTATAGGTGTGTTATTTTTACTAAAGAATATATATTATTTGAGATATCACCTATAGAAACTGTATGTTAAAAAATAAATAAAACGGCACGGGATCAGATCTGTATCGGTCGATACTCAGAATTTTGGTATCGTGATCGAATCGGTTAAAAAAAAAAAAATGGTATCGGTGCATCCCTAAACCCATTATAAGAGAAATAATTTTTTGTGCTTGCCATATACCTTAGGCTAACTTGAAGTAGGCTAGACTGTATGAAAGATCAGTTATTTTGAAGTCCAACATGTTATATTAAATTAATAAAACCAGCGTACATTACACTGTTTTTCAATAGTTTGTATATTATTGCATGTATTTAAATGTAAGTTCTTTTATTTATTTTAGCGCAGTGCAGATATGGGCGGTCAGATGAGAAGCGGTCGGTATCTTCTGCACATGTCCAGGCTCATTTTTCAGCAGCTTTTTGCTACAGTCTGTGCCCGTCATCAGGTGTTTTGCATTCAAAGCATTCAATGGAAGAAGGTGGTGTTGCATCATCCATATATTTTTTTTTTTACAGTCTATTGTACAAACCAACTTCATCTGCAGTAAAGACAGCTACACAAAGCAATACAACCTCAGCGCTCTGTTTAAAGTCCCATTTTCTCGGTTCAAGCTGAAATCTCGCTGATTGATATGTTTGTTTGAGATGTCAGATGTCTCACCTTGAATGCAGACAAGAGAAAACAGCCACAGTCGCCATCTAACCGTATCTGGAGTAAATATAGAGCTGACTGGGTGAATTCTCTAATGGTAGTTCTGCGTAGGCGGAAGTAAATATACACTTCGTGGACTCAAACTGGACACCGCATGATGTCATGTGTAAACTGTCTGTTCTGAAGGCTGGTGATTGACTGTAGATTTGTGATTGTTTGTCAGTTTCTTCTAGAGTTTCTGCTGGAGATCAAACTCTTCAGATCCATAATGGAGGACAAACACACTTCTGGAGATCAGGATTTGCTTCCAGGATGCAGGTATTAGGCCTACACATTACACATTATTATTTTGACAAGAAATTATTTTTACTCTCTGTTGTGTTTTTAATGTTTGTCAGATAATTTAACACACACAGAGAGAATGTTTTTCTACGAACAAAATGAAAATGATTATAAATCTGTTTAAAGAGTGTTTTAATTGATTAATTGTGCAGTGCTGAACTTTAATCTTCTCTGTTTTAGTTCAGTTCATCAGAAGAGAGCAGAAGCAGAGCCCAGCTGTGTGTCTCTGAAGAGTGACTGGTCTATGGATATATCAGTAACATTTAAGAGTGAAAACACACAACCTGCTCTCAGGTAGATCATCTCTACACACACACACACACACACACACACACACACACGCACATGATGATACAGCAGCATTCATATGATCATGTGTTTTCTAAAAGAGATCAGAAATAATTACACTTTATTCTCACAGTCCAGTGAAGACATTTTATTACAATTAACAAAATACAAGTAAATGAATAAGTATTTTAATATTAAATTAATCAAGTGATTTGTTTTTCCATTAGCATTTTGTACAAGAATTTTAAAAACAGTTTTGATAATTCAGTTTATTTCCTCAATAATACATTTAGTTTTACTTTGATGCTGCTATGAATATAAATTCATATGATCTATTATATGTAAATGTAAATGATAGAATATGAAAAATGTATTTTTTCTAGGCCAATATTACTAGGAACCGCAGTCATCAAACATGTTGTGCTGTGCTCATATATGCCAGCTGATCAGCAGATAGAGTTTTTATAATTGACATTTCCAGAGTTGGCCTGTTCATTCAGCCATGTTAGATGATGGTAAATGAACTTGGCTTGCTGCCCTCAAAGTCTGGACTTGAGCTATGCAGACAAGCCCCCAATGAGCAGTGTTAATTTTGACAGCAACTTTTGATTTAGTTTTAGTCTTAGTCTTTTGACTAAAATTCCATTTTAGTTTTAGTCATATTTTAGTCTTCTGAATGATTTTAGGGCCTCATGGTGGTGCAGTGGGTAGCACAATCGCCTCACAGCAAGAAGGTCGCTGGTTCGAGCCTCTGCTGGGTCAGTTGGCATTTCTGTGTGGAGTTTGCATGTTCTCCCCGTGTTCACGTGGGTTTCCTCCGGGTGTTCTGGTTTCCCACACAAGTCCAAAGACATGCGTTATAGGTGAATTGGGTAAGCTAAAATTGTCCGTGGTGTATGAGTGTGAATGAGTGTGTGTGGATGTTTCCCAGTGATGGGTTGCGGCTGGAAGGGCATCCGCTGCGTAAAACATATGCTGGATAAGTTGGCGGTTCATTCCGCTGTGGCGACCCCAGATTAAGAAAGGGACTAAGCCGAAAAGAAAATGAATGAATGCATTAATGAATGATTTTAGTTTTAGTCTAGTTTTAGTCGACTCTAAAGACAACTACTCTAGATAAAAAAAAATATATTTGGTTTAATTTAAGTGTAACTGAATTAAAATATTGTGTACATTGATTTATACAAAATATTCTAACTTAAAAGTAAATAAAACAGTTTTTCCATTGGGGCGATATGATGGCTCAGTGGTTAGCACTGTTACCTCACAGCAAGAAGGTCACTGGTGTTCTCCCCGTGTTGGCGTGGGTTTCCTCCGTGTGCTCTGTTTTCCCCCACAGTCCAAAGACATGCTCTATAGGTGAATTGGATGAACTAAATTGGCCTCAGTGTATGAGTGCATGTGTGAAAACAAGAGTGCGTGGGTGTTTCCAAGTCATGGGTTAAAGTCAGCTGGAAGGGCATCCGCTGCGTAAAACATATACCAGAGTAGTTGGTGGTTCATTTTTTGCTGTGGCAATCCCTGATGAATAAGGGACTGATGCCGTGGTCACACTATAGTTTGAACATGCGAAATTCTGTCGCACGGTGCTGCGAAAAAGGGTGGGATTAAATGAGATGAATATTCATTCATTCATTTTCTTTTCGGCTTAGTCCCTTTTTTAATCTGGGGTCGTAACTGCGGAATGAACCGCCAACTTATCCAGCATGTTTTACGCAGTGGATGCCCTTCCAGCTGCAACCCATCACTGGGAAAATGAGATCATTAGACATTTAAAAAAGTGAGCAATAGATCCATATTTTAAATTTCTGCACAGAAAGGTCATGTTTTGATCTTCTATTGGTCTCACACAGTCACCTGATGTGATTTCACAAGTCAGAGTTTACCAAGCTTGAACTTTGCAAAGCAGCGAACTGTGAAATTTGACCAAAAATTAGATATTTATATCATAAGTAATATGTAAAATTATGTGTTGGCAATCAATTCACATGTAAGAACAGTAGCCATCTGAAAATGCAGAATTTTGCAATTATTTAGCAAACCCTTTATTTCAACATGGTAAACTACTAGTCTCTTTAACCAGTCTGTTGAACGGTTTCAAGCCATTAAATCTTTGAAAGGGCTTAAAATAGTTTAAGTCCACTTTGCAATGTCAGTCTATCCCAAGCTTTACTGTTGTAGTTGGTGTTAACTTACAGTACATGGTGCTCAGCTGTACAGCGCTGAGTAAATGTGTAATGACATATGACTGGCAAATGATAATGTGTAATCTTGTAAAATGTGCACTCAGCCCATGGCTGTGTTAACTCACATAGAGGAATTCTTAAGTGAAAATGTATGTAAAAATTAAAAGTGTGCTTCACTTCATGGCAGTTTCGTTATTTTGCATGTTGAATGTGACTCCCTGATAATTCAATTCAAGTTTATTTGTATAGTGTTTATTTGTATAGCATACTCATACATCATACCACGATCGCCTCACAGCAAGAAGGTCGCTGGTTCGAGCCTCGGCTGGATCAGTTGGCATTTCTGTGTGGAGTTTGCATGTTCTCCCCGTGTTGGCGTGGGTTTCCTCTGGGTGCTCCGGTTTCCCCCACAAGTCCAAAGACATGCGCTATAGGTGAATTGGGTAAGCTAAATTGTCGGTAGTGTATGGGTGTGAATGAGTGTGTATAGATGTTTTCCAGTGATGGGTTGCAGCTGGAAGGGCATCCGCTGCGTAAAACATATGCTGTATAAGTTGGCGGTTCATTCCGCTGTGATTAATAAAGAGACTAAGAAAGAAGAAATGTTCATTGTAGTTTATTAAATCTGATAATCAAAGACACTTTTGTATAATACCCCATTTTACTCCACATATATGGTTATTTACGTTTATATTTTCTTAAATCAAAAATGTATTCATAACATTAATGTAATATTAATTATAAGGTCGTGCTTTATATAATTACATCATTTTATTGTAATGTACAGTGAACCGATGAATCCATGGTGAGGTAAGTGATGTTATAAAGTACACTGCCGTTCCATTTAAAGAAGTACCCGACTTGTGTCTTCGCGTCCTCGGGAGTTTGTTCTTCCAAGTTGGCAAGTCTGAACTTCCAAGGACGCAAGTCCGAACTTTGTGTACTTGCTATTGAAAAACAGCCACAGGCTTTGTGATATTCATGGACTTGCCCTGACTGTCAGCAACACGTACAAAATAGTTCCAAATTTCACTTCGTGAATCAGCTTTGTCCACAATCTGTGGGTGTTCACTGCATTGTTTTGTCACTATGGAGAGAGTGTGTGAGAGGACAACCCTCAGTTCAACAGCTCAAAACCATAGACTGTAAAAGATATGGACGTAGTATCCGTGACGTCACCCATAGGTTTCTGAAGAATGCAAATTAAGCTACAAGTAGGCGTGGCCAACCGTTGCCATTTTGTTCACGCGTCATCGCACCCACCGGGGGTGACCAAATAAGGGCAAAGAGGCGGAGCGTGTGCGGAGCTACAAACGCCTGCAAGCATTTTGCTTAGACAGGCTTTTCTTTGGTAGAAACGCTTAATTCTTCATCACCTGCGACTCGTTTGTGTTCTGACCACATGTGCTTGGTTGTACACTACATCAATAAAGTGTTTAGTCTTTTAAAAACACTGTTGTAATACATTGAGCCACTAAGCATCGTTCTTATGACGTTTTTCTACAGGAGGAAAGCGTGAATTACATCCAAACACTTCAAATATAGTCTGTGTTAGTAAATGCAAGGCTATTTATGAAGTCCAGGCATAAAACTGTATGACAACGTTTCAGATGACTGTTTTATAGCCTACAGCTAATCAATCTGTCAGATTCTGGAGTGCTTTACGGGTCTAAAGAAAATGATAAATTATCTTAAGTAAAACAAATACATTTATAGATATGGTATATAAGTATATAATTTCACTCACCTGGGAAATGGAGGCCACTTGAATGGTTTGTGAGCGCAATTAAGTGCACACAGCATGCCATATTCTCTGATAATTGTAGGAAATAATTCCAAAAGGCAATTGACTGTGTAAAGCCACATAAAACAAACAAAAATACGATGTATATGCAGAGTTCAGCTGCTAGTCAGCTGGAATCAGCTGAGGTGAAGTGACGGCGAGCAGCGAGACCTAGCTGTCACTCAAGTGGCCACGCCCTTAATTATGCAGACTTAGTATAACTTAATATAAACTAAACAGATGAGTTATAAAAAAATTCACCCGTCACAGTTGTCATGAAGGGTAATACTAGCTATATACACCAAAACCATCTTTTGTACCAGGCTGTAAACATGTTTTTATCAGCTGTAAAATTGGCCAATTTGCCATTGCAGTCAGAGAACATCTGGATTTCCTGGAGCAGCCCCCAAAGGCGAGTCGATGAATTGCAGTTTTAGTTACTTTCGTATTTGCTTCACAAGGGAGAGCGGGAGGTTGCCGCTTGCTCAAAACACACCATAGATATATACACTAGATATAGCATACGGACCCTGAGCATGCGTCAATAGCGCCGCCACATTTGTACAGTGCTCCCAGGACAAATGTCATTCAACAGCACTAGTCAAGACTGTGCCTATGTGATGATGCTGGACTTTAGCGCTGCTTACGGGTGTAGTAACGAGCAAACAAAGAAAACAAAGCATAAAGGCAGAACATTTCATAGGTAAGATTTCGTTTTTTACATGTTACAAACTTTTGTGCTCAACAAGTAACGTTATTGATGATATATACAGTCTCTTACTGCACTGATCATAAGGCAAAGTAGCATCAACTTGCACTAAATTCTAGACTTATGCTAGTTTTGTTGAATAAAATCAGCAAACAATGTAAATGAAATATGACAACAAGACGATGCGGTGCCAGAAACTTGTATTATTGTCAGCTAAGTGAACGAGTCGTTCATAACGGGGATTCATTCACAAACGAATCGCTCCCTTCGTTAGAATGAGAAGTGAAAGCGGGAGAGGGGATGTGTTTCAGGACACGGATTAGACCAAATTTAACAGGGAGGGAGGATAATACATTTCCATGCACACAAACACACACTCTTTATCGGCAATACCCGTGCGGTCACTTATCCATCGATGTACAAAAAGTGAAGTGAAGTGTAGTGTGGCCAAGTATGGTGTCCCATACTTGG